>CM070738.1:13209192-13471270 GCA_036346245.1 Bonia amplexicaulis | reverse complement strand
AGTGAGGAGGGGGTAGTCATTCGAAACAAGGTTAGACTGGTAGCTCAGGGCTTCTCCCAGGTTGAGGATCTAGATTTTGAGGAGACCTTTGCCCCTGTAGCTAGGCTTGAGGTCATTAGAATCCTGCTTGCTTTCGCAGCTTCTAAGGGTTTCAAGCTTTACCAGATGGATGTCAAGACTACCTTCCTCAATGGGTTTATTGAGAAAGAAGTCTATGTTAGACAGCCTCCAGGTTTTGAGAACCCTAAATACCCAAACCATATCTACAAGCTTTCGAAAGCCTTGTGTGGACTTTAGCAGGCCCCTATAGCTTGGTATGAGAAGCTTAAGTTCTATTTGTTGAGTCATGGGTTTGAGATGGGTAAGGTAGATAAGATCTTGTTCATTCGCAGGCATGTCAATGACCTTCTGCTAGTCCAGATCTATGTGGATGATATCATCTTTGGCGGCTCTTCTCATGCTCTCATTTCACAGTTCTCGGATGTCATGAGCACCAAGTTTGAGATGAGCATGATAGGTGAGTTGACTTTTTTCCTTGGCTTCCAGATCAAGCAGACTCGGGAGGGTACTTTCTTGCATCAGGGCAAGTACACTCGTGACCTCCTGAGACGCTTTGACATGAGTGATGGCAAACCGGTGTCAACTCCGATGGCTTCTACAGCTTCACTTGACCCAGATGAGGATGGCGAGCCAGTTGATCAAAAAGAGTACAGAAGCATGATCGGCTCCCTCTTGTACCCCACTGCCTCGAGACCGGACATACACTTCTCCGTGTGTCTATGTGCTCGATTTCAGGCTTCTCCTCGTATATCTCACCGCTAGGCGGTGAAGCGCATCTTTCGGTACCTTCGAGCTATCATTGACTATGGTATCTGGTACTCTTCATCTTCTTGTCTTTCCCTCAGAGTCTATTCGAGACTTGAGACTTTCTTGGTTGTGGATAGATATGAAGAGCACGCCGGCACCGCCAATTCATTGGCACTTCTCTTGTCTCTTGGTCCTCGAGCGGTCTAGTATTGCACGCCCACCGCGGAGGCGAGTACGCAAATGCGCTTCTTGCGGCCAGCACGTTGGATGGCTTCGACCCTGCGGGACTTTGGGTTAGTTACAGAAAGTGTTCCACTCTTCTGTGATAACACTTCTGCTATTAACATTGCTAAGAACCCAATACAGCACTCTTGGACCAAGCACATTGATATCCGATATCACTTTCTTAGAGACCATGTGGAGAAGGGTAATATAGTGCTTCAGTTTGTGGAGAGTGACCACCAGTTGGCTGATATCTTTACCAAGCCTTTGGATAGCTCTAGGTTTTCAGCCTTCTGGGGAGAGCTTGGGGTGGTTTGTCCTTATGGACTGTAGTGAGGGGGAGCTTTGTGCTTTAATGTTTTTATCTTATTATTATGCTCCTGTTCTCATTTTGTTGCATTGCATATGTGTGCATTCGGGTTAGTCCTCCTAGCATAGATTAGAGTGTTTTTCTTGTCTAGTTGCTTAGATTTCTTCCTCTCATCTTGTGATTCTAGGATGCTGCTTATTAGCTATCTCTCTTCTCACTAGGTTGAGCTTACTCACTTCTTATAGGTTCTAGCAAGGGTTGGGCCACCCTTGGGTAGACAGGGTCGTGTTTGCTCCCTAATATATTAGAAGAGCAGTTGATAGTCCTAGTGTCATATGGGGTTGATGAGAGTCAGTCTAAGCCTTGGTATCCTCTATATCTTGTCTATGCTTTAAGGACTACCCTTTCTGTTTTTCTTCCCAGCTTCTAGTTTTCTAGCTTTGGTTCAGGGGAGTTCATCTGGGAGCTTCTGGAGCTTAATATTGACATAACTCAACTTGAACTAAAAGTGCATTACATGTTGAGAGGGAGCTGGATTTTTCTGCATTTCAGCATTCTGCATTGTAATATAATTACATGAAACCTTCATTATTATCCTTAGATGACATGTTTTCAATACATCTTGCCATGATTTATGCTTAATTGCTAGATTTATCATTGCTTTATATGTGTCGTCAAGCCTTTGCCGTTGATAAGTTAATTAACATCGCACAACTTGAATTAAGATATATCATGTTAGCTCTTGAGACTAGTCTGTCTTTAGTTATCCTTTTATGATTCAAGCCATGTCAAATAGACGGAGTTGAGTCTTGAATCTTTATTGAGCTTTAGATTGAGCTATGATAGTTCCCTGATGAACCATGAGTTAATACAACTATTTAAGAAAGCAAAAAGATCTCTTTTATGTGCGAAAGAACTGATCTCATCAACTCTTTCTCATGAGACTGCTTGCCATTACACTAGGCATGAACTCTGGGGGAGTTTTGGATGACCAAGATCATCTTCTTAAGCTTATTGCTTGGAGTGATCGCATAAGGCTTGAGATCTAGCACATGACTAAAAATTTTGGTTGGAAACGACCATAAGTTTCAAAGAAAAATATGTCAATTGTGCTAAATTTGGTTAAGTACAAAAAGAATCAAGTACTTGAACAAATGATTCATTCTTGAACTTGTAGCACTCTAAATTGACTCAATTCTAGCTTCTTGGTTCCACTTGGACTATTGATATGGCTTACATCATCTTTGGATACATCTAGCTAGACTTTGATCTTGAATGGCTTGACATGCTAAGAAATTCATCAAAATTTTAGATTGTTACTTATATGGCTTGGCTTGATTATGCATATCTTGTTATGATCTTGATAGCTTTCATATGCATTATGGCTTGGTGTAATACTCAAAAGTCAATTTTGATAATCTTCATGGCTCTAATTGCTTAGCATCGAATAAAATTCAACCACACCATGCTATATTCTCTCTTTTGCATCTTGATGACTCTATTGCCAAAAGGGGGAGAATATTAGAGAAAAAGCCAATTTTTGGGAGCTTTGGGAGCGTTTGAGGAAAACTTGCTCTTTCTTTTGCTCCTTTGTCAACATAGTCATTAGCATCATTCTCTTTCTCTTGGACCATGTATGACTTTCAAACAAACTCAATCATGTGCTTTTTCTGTGTTTGTCAATATACTCATCAAGGGAGAAATTGAGAGACCATGTGGAGGTATCCCCATGTTTGTGATGAGTAATTGATGGTTGTGTTAGTGAGTTTGAGTTTGTTTTGGGTATTTTAGGGTTGAGTACCTTTTACTTATGCTATTGTTGATATGCTATTCCGTGCGGTGCTATGTGACGATTTGCTTGTCTGTGTGACTACAGGATTTCGAAGCTAGGTCATGGTGAGGCGAGGAGGACCGGGACTAGGCATATGAGGTGTTGAGGTCCAGACGGTCGGTGATGCCGAAGATGATCGAGGCTGGTGAGATAGTTGCGAGTCGGGAGACGAGGAATCGGAGCTGGAGCTACCGGTGATGGACACGACGGGCAACGACGAGCGAACCGGGACTAGGCTCAGGGAGGAGTCGGAGGTCCAGACGGTTAGGTGTCGGTTGCGGTCGTGTGCAACGGAATAGACCAGAACTAGACTTAGGTGGAGTCGGAGGTCTCGGTCAGTGTCGGGTGGACGTGACGGGCAGCGGCGAGAGGATCGGTACTAGGCTTAGGCAGGAGTTGAGGTCCAGACGGTCAGGATGCCGGGTGTGGTCGTGTGCGTGTGGCGGGCGAACTAGACTCGGGAGGTCAAGGTCCAAGCGGTCAAGGTACCTGGGGCGAAGCTTAGGAAGCGCTGAGGGCAATTTGGTAAATTGACTCAAGCAAATGAGTGGAGTGGGTGGTTCTCCCTCTAAAATCTGGTTAAGAGTGGTTTGACCTCCTATTGCCTCATATGGATGTGAGGAGAATGGGTGGAGGTGGTATGCCACTTCTTGAATTTCTTCTTTGGTGTGAGCCTTTGTCTTCATAAGTGGAGAGATGGAGGCAAGAGAGGGTAGCTCAGCCAAGCAAGAATGGGTGTGTAGCATTCCTGTAGAGAGCTCTAGCAAGGGGTGTGTGTTCTCTGTGAGCTTGCGTGTGCATTGAGTGAGGTCAGTGAGTAGAAGCATGTAGTGTATTTCCCTTGTTAATCAAATGTGTATGTGGACTCCTTGTAATCTTTTATCTCTAAGCAATACAAGAAATATTAGTCCCTGAGATGATTTGGCTTCTTTCTTCCTTTTTTGTGTTCCGGCTGATTTTGCTCTTGAGGAGTTTGATTTAATTCTTTGTTCCAGAAATTACAAAATAAATTGCTATGAATTAGGAGAATCCTAAATGCCCTTTGGCTAGCCATTCTTAAGAGCAATCATTTCTCTTCTACTATTTTCTCCCCAAGAACAAAGATGAAGCCATTCCTCTGTTTTTCACTGTTTAGGGTTTGATGTCGAGATATCCGGTTCTCTATTTATAGTCTCTTGGTAGAGTGTCTACTATGAAACAAAGCTTTAGGCTTAGATCTAGATTTCTTAACAAATAGAACCACCTCATTTCAGAAACTATTCCATTGGCTCGTTCGGAACGGAATGGTTGCATCCCACGGATGAACGGCACGTCCCTACCAAAAATTAGCGACGGAGGCCAAGCCAAACCGGCAAGAGCTCGCCGTCCTCCTCCAGAGAAACACCCGTAGTTGCCAGCTCCGGACCGGACGTCGTGCGGCCGCCTCATCATTTGCGTGCCCTCCTCGCGCGGAATACGCGCCCTCGAGCCTATTTTTCAACGCCCTCCCGGCCGCTCCCTCCATTCCCCCCCTCCCTATTCCCACCTCCAGGCCGGCTCCTCTCGGAGGTACGCGTCCTTCGCTTCTTCCTGAAGCATCATTGTTTCGATCTTTAGTACTCGCTGCGGAAACTAGCAGCAATTAGTTTCGCCGGACATCGATTAAGCTTGTTCTTCTTGCATTCCTTGTTCTTCGGCTCCATGTCTGTTCTGCTCCTTCTCAGTTTCTTCCTTTGTTTAATTCTTTTCATTTCTTTGGGTAACGGGTTCTCAAATGACATTAGAGGATTCTTTGGATTCTTGGCTAGCTTGAGCTTGGTCTAAAAGGACGGCCATAGTGATCAATTCTAACTAAGAACCGTGAGGAGGAGCTTGGGTGTTGCAAGAGGGGACGAGAGGATCTTTTAGGAGCTAGGGTTCACAATATGTTCACAGTTCATTTTGGTTTTCTCTGCGTTTATCCTTCATGTTTCTGATCACTTTGTCTTCCACTGCCTAAAATAGTTCAGGGTAAGCGAGGTGCTAACTATGTTCTGATTGTTCAGGATCATTTGCTTTTAAGAGTTTGCAAATTTCGGGTCAGGTGGTGAATTAATACATTTCTTCATTTTATTTTGAACAACAAATGCATTTTCTTCATGTCTAACTTTTAGGGATTCTTGGCCAAATAAATTTAGGCGTCATTGGTTTTGATTGAGCTGGTGTCTGATCCTTGTTAGTTGTCTTCAGTGTGTTCTTGTAACAACAGAGAATAGTTGTCACAGGAACATTCGTTTAGTGGCTCTAGTGCCCTTAATTTTTTCTCCGTCAAGAAGTTTGATTTTTGGCCATTCGTGATGGATTTACCATGGCATTCACGTATAAGCACAAATAGGAACACAGGCTAATCAAATTATGGCTGTAAAGAGGGAATGCATAACTTCAGTCTGTTGAAATATTCAGAAAATTGTTCTTTATTTTTTTATTATGCATAACTTCAGTCTGTTGAAATATTCAGAAAATTGTTCTTTATTTTTTTATTATGCATATCAACTTAAGCCTTTGACCTGAGCAAATAATATTGTGCAGATATATTTTATCAAAGTTATCCTATCTTTGATCACGTCCAGATAGGGTGTATCAATCATGGCAGAAGTCCTGTCAGGACCTCTCGAGGTCCATCTAAGCTCTGGTGAGAATGCAATTCATTGTCATAACCATTTTCATGTTGATTAAAGTGGAGTGTTATGCCATAATAATTTCTCTTTTCTTAGAAAAGAACTTCTGATATTCTCTTCTATCTCAATGTGTACATAGTGGTTTTAATTGAACTGTATGCCTTCTTCACAATCAAGGAAAATCTAACATGATTGTTCAAAATCGAATTTAGTCTATGAAACTACATGAGAATTAACTAATGTACAAATGGTGTCAACAGCGTTAGATGGTCACTATGAAGAGAGGAGGAAATCTAATGTGGAATACTTGGAGGATGAAAGGAAAGCCAGGATCGCATCGCTGAAGAAGAAGGCGGTGAGCGCCTCACAAAAGTTGAGGCATTCCATGAAGAAGGGAAGGAGGAGGAGCAAGGTCATGTCCATCTCAATTGAGGACGAAGCGACCTGAGGAGGTGCATGCCGTAGATGCCTTCCGCCAGCTTCTTGTACTTGAAGAGCTGCTAACATCGCAGAATGATGACTACCACATGATGCTGAGGTGCACAATCTGAGAATGGCACATCATGCTGTATGATTTTATTTTTATGTGGAGCAGTATTACTGAAAGTTGTGATGATACAGGTTTTTGAAGGCAAGAAAGTTTGATGTTGAGAAGGCAAAGCAAATGTGGGTTGATATGCTGCAGTGGAGAAAGGAGTTTGGTGCAGATAGCATTCTTAAGGTAATTACATCTACTTTATAGTTTGCAATATCATACTTTATTTTGATTAATCCTTTTCTGATTGATAGTTACAGTTTAGATCATGGACTGTTGTCACATTTTCTCCTAATCTCATCATAGGATTTCAAATTTGAAGAAGCGACAAGGTGGCAGAATGCTACTGTTATGAACCTTCGTTCATAACGGATAAACACCACCGAGAGAATAACCGGGTGGCGTCGCGTGAGGAGACTAAAGACTAGAAAGACTTGTTATTTCCTTGATACCTCCAATAGCATCGCGGTAGCCCTCTTATATAGATGGCTCCCCTAACAGATAGAGTCTAATTCCAATCCTATCTCTAACAGATATCATATCTCTAATTATATCTCTAATACAAGTAAACCAATCTTTAACTCAAATAGAAACCAATCTCTAATTCCTAATAATAACCGGCTGGGCCCAAGGCCCACTTTTAGCTACCCTCAAGGTTATCGTGGGGTGGATAAGGAAGGCAGGCCTATCTACATTGAAGCGCCTCGGACAGATCGATGTCAATAGGCTAATGCAGGTCACTACAATGGATCACTTTGTACTTAGGTGGAGTCGGAGGTCTCGGTCGGTGTCGGGTGGACGTGGACGGGGGCGGCGAGAGGATCGGTACTAGGCTTAGGCAGGAGTTGAGGTCCAGACGGTCAGGATGCCGGGTGTGGTCGTGTGCAGCGAAGCGGGCCGAACTAGACTCAGGAGGAGTCAAGGTCCAAACGGTCAAGGTACCGGACGCGAGAAGCTTCCGGGAAGCTGCTTGAGGGCAATTTGGTAAATTGACTCAAGCAAATGAGTGGAGTGGGTGGTTCTCCCTCTAAAATCTGGTTAAGAGTGGTTTGACCTCCTATTGCCTCATATGGATGTGAGGAGAATGGGTGGAGGTGGTATGCCACTTCTTGAATTTCTTCTTTGGTGTGAGCCTTTGTCTTCATAAGTGGAGAGATGGAGGCAAGAGAGGGTAGCTCAGCCAAGCAAGAATGGGTGTGTAGCATTCCTGTAGAGAGCTCTAGCAAGGGGTGTGTGTTCTCTGTGAGCTTCTGCGTGTGCATTGAGTGAGGTCAGTGAGTAGAAGCATGTAGTGTATTTCCCTTGTTAATCAAATGTGTATGTGGACTCCTTGTAATCTTTTATCTCTAAGCAATACAAGAAATATTAGTCCCTGAGATGATTTGGCTTCTTTCTTCCTTTTTTGTGTTCCGGCTGATTTTGCTCTTGAGGAGTTTGATTTAATTCTTTGTTCCAGAAATTACAAAATAAATTGCTATGAATTAGGAGAATCCTAAATGCCCTTTGGCTAGCCATTCTTAAGAGCAATCATTTCTCTTCTACTATTTTCTCCCCAAGAACAAAGATGAAGCCATTCCTCTGTTTTTCACTGTTTAGGGTTTGATGTCAGAGATATCTGGGTTCTCTATTTATAGTCTACTGGTAGAGTGTCTACTATGAAACAAAGCTTTAGGCTTAGATCTAGATTTCTTAACAAATAGAACCACCTCATTTCAGAAACTATTCCATTGGCTCGTTCGGAACGGAATGGTTGCATCCCACGGATGAACGGCACGTCCCTACCAAAAATTAGCGACGGAGGCCAAGCCAAACCGGCAAGAGCTCGCCGTCCTCCTCCAGAGAAACACCCGTAGTTGCCAGCTCCGGACCGGACGTCGTGCGGCCGCCTCATCATTGCGTGCCCTCCTCGCGCGGAATACGCGCCCTCGAGCCTATTTTTCAACGCCCTCCCGGCCGCTCCCTCCATTCCCCCCCTCCCTATTCCCACCTCCAGGCCGGCTCCTCTCGGAGGTACGCGTCCTTCGCTTCTTCCTGAAGCATCATTGTTTCGATCTTTAGTACTCGCTGCGGAAACTAGCAGCAATTAGTTTCGCCGGACATCGATTAAGCTTGTTCTTCTTGCATTCCTTGTTCTTCGGCTCCATGTCTGTTCTGCTCCCCTTCTCAGTTTCTTCCTTTGTTTAATTCTTTTCATTTCTTTGGGTAACGGGTTCTCAAATGACATTAGAGGATTCTTTGGATTCTTGGCTAGCTTGAGCTTGGTCTAAAAGGACGGCCATAGTGATCAATTCTAACTAAGAACCGTGAGGAGGAGCTTGGGTGTTGCAAGAGGGACGAGAGGATCTTTTAGGAGCTAGGGTTCACAATATGTTCACAGTTCATTTTGGTTTTCTCTGCGTTTATCCTTCATGTTTCTGATCACTTTGTCTTCCACTGCCTAAAATAGTTCAGGGTAAGCGAGGTGCTAACTATGTTCTGATTGTTCAGGATCATTTGCTTTTAAGAGTTTGCAAATTTCGGGTCAGGTGGTGAATTAATACATTTCTTCATTTTTATTTTGAACAACAAATGCATTTTCTTCATGTCTAACTTTTAGGGGGATTCTTGGCCAAATAAATTTAGGCGTCATTGGTTTTGATTGAGCTGGTGTCTGATCCTTGTTAGTTGTCTTCAGTGTGTTCTTGTAACAACAGAGAATAGTTGTCACAGGAACATTCGTTTAGTGGCTCTAGTGCCCTTAATTTTTTCTCCGTCAAGAAGTTTGATTTTTGGCCATTCGTGATGGATTTACCATGGCATTCACGTATAAGCACAAATAGGAACACAGGCTAATCAAATTATGGCTGTAAAGAGGGAATGCATAACTTCAGTCTGTTGAAATATTCAGAAAATTGTTCTTTATTTTTTTATTATGCATAACTTCAGTCTGTTGAAATATTCAGAAAATTGTTCTTTATTTTTTTATTATGCATATCAACTTAAGCCTTTGACCTGAGCAAATAATATTGTGCAGATATATTTTATCAAAGTTATCCTATCTTTGATCACGTCCAGATAGGGTGTATCAATCATGGCAGAAGTCCTGTCAGGACCTCTCGAGGTCCATCTAAGCTCTGGTGAGAATGCAATTCATTGTCATAACCATTTTCATGTTGATTAAAGTGGAGTGTTATGCCATAATAATTTCTCTTTTCTTAGAAAAAGAACTTCTGATATTCTCTTCTATCTCAATGTGTACATAGTGGTTTTAATTGAACTGTATGCCTTCTTCACAATCAAGGAAAATCTAACATGATTGTTCAAAATCGAATTTAGTCTATGAAACTACGCAGAATTAACTAATGTACAAATGGTGTCAACAGCGTTAGATGGTCACTATGAAGAGAGGAGGAAATCTAATGTGGAATACTTGGAGGATGAAAGGAAAGCCAGGATCGCATCGCTGAAGAAGAAGGCGGTGAGCGCCTCACAAAAGTTGAGGCATTCCATGAAGAAGGGAAGGAGGAGGAGCAAGGTCATGTCCATCTCAATTGAGGACGAGCGCGACCCTGAGGAGGTGCATGCCGTAGATGCCTTCCGCCAGCTTCTTGTACTTGAAGAGCTGCTAACATCGCAGAATGATGACTACCACATGATGCTGAGGTGCACAATCTGAGAATGGCACATCATGCTGTATGATTTTATTTTTATGTGGAGCAGTATTACTGAAAGTTGTGATGATACAGGTTTTTGAAGGCAAGAAAGTTTGATGTTGAGAAGGCAAAGCAAATGTGGGTTGATATGCTGCAGTGGAGAAAGGAGTTTGGTGCAGATAGCATTCTTAAGGTAATTACATCTACTTTATAGTTTGCAATATCATACTTTATTTTGATTAATCCTTTTCTGATTGATAGTTACAGTTTAGATCATGGACTGTTGTCACATTTTTCTCCTAATCTCATCATAGGATTTCAAATTTGAAGAAGCTGACAAGGTGGCAGAATGCTACTGTTATGAACCTTCGTTCATAACGGATAAACACCACCGAGAGAATAACCGGGTGGCGTCGGCGTAGAGGGAGACTAAAGACTAGAAAGACTTGTTATTTCCTTGATACCTCCAATAGCATGCGGTAGCCCTCTTATATAGATGGCTCCCCCTAACAGATAGAGTCTAATTCCAATCCTATCTCTAACAGATATCATATCTCTAATTATATCTCTAATACAAGTAAACCAATCTTTAACTCAAATAGAAACCAATCTCTAATTCCTAATAATAACCCGGCTGGGCCCAAGGCCCACGCACAGCTACCCTCAAGGTTATCGTGGGGTGGATAAGGAAGGCAGGCCTATCTACATTGAACGCCTCGGACAGATCGATGTCAATAGGCTAATGCAGGTCACTACAATGGATCACTTTGTCAAGAACCATGTCAAGGAGTTTGATAAGAACTTTGCTGTTAAGTTCCCAGCTTGCTCAGTTGCTGCCAAGCGCCACATTGATCAGAGCACAACCATTCTTGATGTTCAGGGAGTGGTATGTCTCTACAAACAGGTGGACAATGCATTCAATGGTTGCAGTTTTACTATGGCTAACCTAAGGCAAAGCACATTTTCAGGGGATGAAACAATTTAGCAAAGCTGCAAGGGACCTCATCGGGCAGCTTCAGAAGATTGATGGTGATAACTACCTCGATGATGATAACTACCCGGAGGTAATCCGTTTGACATACAATCCTTCGTACTTTTGCAGAAACTTGAGCTTTGTAGGAAATGTTCTTCCTGTGTTGGTTATATAACTATTGTCCCAGACACTGTGCCGGGTGTTCATCATCAACGCAGGCCAAGGATTCCGGCTCCTCTGGAGCACAGTGAAGAGCTTCCTTGACCCAAAGACCACTGCAAAGATTCATGTAAGTTTCCTTCTTCCTATATTTTTTTTGTTCTGTACCTATGATTCTACCTATCCAGTGTTCAATTAGAGGATTGTTTCACGAACTGTAGTACCAGAGCAAACTTCTTGAGGTGATCGATGCCAGGTGAGAAACAAATGCCGCAGTTGGTAGTTACCATTTATCAACTTGATTAAACTCCTCAGTTACTTCTAAGACAATATTTGTCAATTTAATTATATACATTTGTGTTGTTCAGTGAGCTGCCAGAGTTTTTTGGTGGAACTTACCAATGTGAAGGTGGTTGCATGAAGGCTGACAAGGGCCCCTGGAAGGATCCTGAAGTCATGAAGGTGTGTAGTCCAGTCTGATGTTTCGATCTCACCCTCTTATTCTTTAATAGATCATCAAATTACAAAGGACAAGGCACTAACTCCATATTTTCTATGCTACTTTTGATGTGAAGATGGTTCAAAGTGGTGCTGGGTGGTGTGTAGGGGTGCAAACGGATCGGATTCGGACGGATATTGTTGTTACCATATCATAACCCATATTTTTTCTCCGGATTCGGTACCAATCGGATTCGGTGCCGGATCGGTCGGGATTAACCCGAGCCGTTTGCACCCCTAATTGTTTGTAAGGAATGCATGCAGTACAACAAATGGAGTAGGAGGACGTACTGTCAAGAACTTGATGTTACTACTTAATAGCTGATGTGAAAGATTTTATTTTACCATTGCAAAAGAAAATGAAACGTCAAATAGTAGCACTAATCTGAAATCAAACTTGAAGACGTATCGGATTCGGACGGATATTGCTGTTACCATATCCTAACCCATAATTTTTCTTCGGATTCTGTACCAATCGGATTCGGTACCAATCGGATTCGATGCCGGATCGGTCGGGATTAACCCGACCCGTTTGCACCCCTAGTGGTGTGGAAAGCTCAATTTGAACTCTTTTGAGGCTGAGGAGAAAATGATTTGTGAAGATGGCACCATATACTCTAAGGTACCAAAAACATGATCACTTTTTCACAATCATATATTCATATTAACATATTTGTCAATGCACTGGAAAATAGTATTTAACCAACTGGGCTTTCATTTTTCTAAAATGAAGAAGCAAGATTCTTTCAACTGGGAAGCACATTTATTTGGAGAAGAACAGCACTCTCTGTCATAAAAGATCTCCCATGGCAGAATCGAACATTCTTAATTGTCACCTGTTCGTGAGGAACTTCTTCCTATGTCGTTTCCTGTAAGTCGTGTTTTATAACTGATTTATAATTGCCATTATTTGACAACTAGCAATGGTGTAACTGGTATTGCACAAGTTTGTATTTAGTGTTGAACCATATAGTGATACAGATAATGATGTCTCCCATCTCTTGTGAATGAAACTGGAGGTAGAATAGTTTTGAAGCTCAACATCCATACTTTGGTGGGTTTGCTAGTTGACAATAAGAAGGAATATATCACAAGTGCAAGGGTAGTTCCATCTCTCAGAAGGACGGATTCAAGAGAATGATTTGACTAGTATTCCATTTTGCTCAATTTAATCATATTCAAGAACAATTGACTTGTGTGCTGATATTTTAGTTATACGAAAAACTTAAGCCTTCAAGAAATCATAAGCTTAAACCTCAAATAAATCCTAACTCTTATCAGGCATAATTGTATATACATATATCTCACTTATATATGATTGCAATTTTTTTCAGACCCCAGGATCACCCTATTCTTGTGATGTTCTAATGGTTGAGAAGGCCATAGATGCCATCTGCCAGAGCAAGGGAATTCCAGCTGAGAAGCTCGCAATCACCAAAGGTAAATACCACTCCTACATGTTGACAAACTTCTGATGAAACATTGTTACCCCCACTTCCCTTCCACTGACTGACTGACCAAAATAATGTTCTTCATCAGCTGTCGTAAATGCCTCTAACGCATCCAATCCCCCACTCTTTGGTGACATCATGACTTTTGTGATGAGCATTACAACGATGCTCCGTGTGAGCTGTAACATGCCCAGGAAGGTACTTGGTGCTGCCATAGGCAGTGCTACACCTTCTACCTTTGGCGCCCAAAGTACATCGAAAAGCCAGGCGCCGCAGCAATCCAAGATACCAGTGGAGGCTGTGTCGGTGGCTGAATATGCTATCTCCGCAAAGCACCTCGCTGATCTTGAGGAGAAGGTCATTGCACTCCTTGCAAGGCCTGCAGAAATGCCCGCGGATAAGGAGGAGATGCTGAAGGCTGCTGTCAGCCGTGTCAATGCATTGGAAGAGGAGCTTGCAGCGACCAAGAAGGTAACTTATTTTGCACCTTGCTGGAAAGCTATTATGTACTACACAATACCAAGGTTCCTGTGTTATCATGTTAATTCGGACCTTTCTGTATTATTAAATGACTTGAAACAATGTCGAAGCACATGCTGCTGTGCATATTTTTAACCAAGCAGTTCTAAAACTTTTGCAGGACTTGCAGAAGGCACTCGAGCGGCAAGGGGAGATCATTGCATACATTGAGAGGAAAAAAAGAAGAAAGGCAAGGTAACCAAGAAAAAACAAATGGCAAAACAAAATACATCTTTTTATTGTAGACTTGTAGTTTTGAGCTTCGGCCCTTAGTGACTGAAGGAGTACGTTACAATTGTGATCAATCTTTCTACTAAAAATATATGTCATTATCACTAAAATAATTAGTATTAATCAATTAATCCACTGAATATTTTTATAACTATAAATTAATATTGATCCATGTGCTCAAAAATAGGTTCTCCATTACCGTTCTTTCACTCCTTGTAATTAATACTGCAATTTGAAATTGTGCTTGCAGCGTTTGTTTCGTTGGTAGACGCAAAGAACAGAAGTGTTCTGTGTCCATAAGAGCCTTGGGTTTGATCGAGAGTGAGCTGGTATTTTCTTCTGTCAGAAAAACGCGGTTCTAAGTGTAACATATAATGTTTGTTTAGTTTTTTTTCCTGTGTTACTACAATTGATTGATCCGAGCTTCTCGGCCCGAATGTACATTTTGCCTTGACCATGTGGACGTGCTGCCAATCCTCTTATTGTTGTTGTCAATTGTGGATGGCCTGTTGAGTGTTAAGAACGTAAATTTGCAATTTCAAACTCTTGAGAGTATGCGCTAATTGCTACGAGTAATCACAAAATACTACAGCACTATATATTCCCTCGCGCAAAAAAAAAAAAAACTACAGCGTTAAGTTGATAAGTTGACTGTACTTAGTGTTATGAATATTGTGTATATATTTATAAGATCAATAGGCAATATATATAGAGAGTACAAGTGGATATATCATACACATAAGGAAATACAAAGGAATTCCTATTCTAACATTCCCTCAAACTGATGGTGAATTATATATACTGAGTTTGGAGAGAAAATATAAATGTTTCATCTTAATTTATGACTTTGCGAAGAAGTCAGCAATCTGTAACTCTGAGGGCATAAGCTGTAAAGCAAGCACTCCCTCCTGCACCATGAGCGAGTATATGAAGCATACACACTAATGTGCTTGGTGAGCACATGCTTCACTGGATCACGGGCTATACTGATAGCACCTTTACTGTCAGACAAAAGATTGTAGGTCTCATCACAGGTGCTCCAAAATCTACAAGTAGCCACCTTAATCAAGTAACCTATGTTATCACTACTGCCATAACTCTCAACTCAGCCCCTACACTCGAATGAAAAATTGTGATCTGTTTCTTTGTCTTCTAGATAAGCAGGGAGAAGCCAAGAAAAATATTGTAAGCGGAAAGAGAACGACGATTAAAAGAATCATCATCCCAGTTTGCATCGGAGTACGCCTAAAGCTACAGTGAATTGGAGCTAGGAGAAAAATGACGAGAAATAGTCCCACGCAAGTAGCGAAGAACCCGAAGAAGGTGATTGTAATGAATGTGGGTAAGACGGGTCATGAACCGACTCAAGATATGAACTATATGAGCAATATCAGGACGAATGCTCACAAGATACACTAGACCCCCAATAAGATGACAATATCAAATAGAATACTCAAGAAGATCACCATCGGTGTCTCGAAGCTGAAGATATAACTCCATGGGAGCTCAGCAGTGTGAGGCTCAGTCAGATCAGAACGATCAAGAATATCATAGACATACTTCTACTGGAAGGGATAGTAGCCCTTAGGCATGAAAGTGGCATCAATCCCAAGGAAGTATGTAAGAGAACTAAGATCGTGGGAACCGCGGTGGTAATCGAGATGGTGGTGCTACAAGAACAAGAGGCGGTGCTATAGGAGATAGGGTACAGAAGGAACCATTGGAGACAGACCAAAGAAAGGATGTGATAGTAGAGAAATTGGTGAAAAGTCATAAAGAGAACCATGAGATCGTCACATGGGTGGAAACAGGATAAGAAACAAAATCTCGATAGAAGAAAAGTCAATATTCGTCAATGAAAACATCTCATGAGATCCTGATCTATTGAGTAGAAAGATAATAGCAGTGATAACCCTTATGCTTAGAACTATAACCAAGAAACACATACTCAACTGACTGAGCCGATAGTTTGATGCACTCACAAGGCTACAGCGGGATAAAATAGGTGCATCTAAAAACACAAAGGTGAGTATACTAGGGGCTCGATAATAGAGGCACTCTATAGAACTAACATCCTTAAGAGCAGTGGAGGACTGCGTATTGATGAGATATGCAGCCTAGAAATAGTCTCAGCCTAGAACTGTGGTGGAACGTGAGAGACAAGGAGAAGAGTGTGGCAGTCCCCATTATGAGCATGGACATCAGGACAAGAAGACTATTAAGGAATACCTTGCTTAAAAAGAAATTGTCTAAAAGTGCTAGAATAGTATTCACTAGTAGAATCACAGCGAAAAGTACGAATAGAAGAGTCAAATTGAGTACGAACTATCATGGTAAAGTTACAATAGATCACAAGAAATTGACCACGATTAGACATAGAAAAAACCATGTAAAATAGGAATAATCATCAATGAAAATCACGTAGAATTTATGCCCGCTTTTAGTGATAATAGGCTCAGGTCCCTATACATCTGAATGAACTAAATGGTGATGCCACTGCGCAAAATCTTCAAAGGTGGTGGCAGAAGTGGTGGTGGAGGTAGACGTAGAGGTGATAGGAATAACTGAGGTGGGCAGAAGGTGGAGGTTGAGGATGTAGAGACCCTGATGATCCCTATGCCACTGGCCAGTCCCAAGTACTGTCCATGTCTGTCGATCCTAGATGAAACAGAAGTAAGAGTCAAAACCAACCCTATAGATCAATGAGTTGTCCCATCGAGATAAGCTGCATGGTAAGCTGAGGAACATGAGAACCAACTGGAATAGAAAAATCAGTGGACAAAAGAGTGCCCTGTCAGTAGAGGTGAAAAACGGTAACGGATAATTTGTTTTATCCGATATTCGTATTTGAGATAACACGAATGTGGTAAACAAAATCCGTATTCAAAAATGTTTGTATTTGTATTCGAGAATATTCGTATCCGTATTTGAGAATATTCGTATTCACATTCGTATTCGAGAATATTTGTATCCGTATTCGTATTCGATCCATTTCTAGAACTCATGAATAATTGAAAATTTGAATTTAGACGGATTAAAACAGGTAATCAGTCAAAAACCGGTGAAAAATCGGCAAAACCGCTAGGAATCCGTTTTATCCGATATTCGTATCTGAGAAAATCCATATTCAAAAATATTTGTATTCGTATTTGAGAATATTCGTATATGTATTTGAGAATATTCGAATTCATATTCGTATTTGTTTTAAAAATACGGATTCATATTCATATTTGAGACTATTCGATCGTATCCGATCTGTTTCCACCCCTACCTGTCAGTTGACAGACAAAAGAGTATCATCAACTGTCTGAACAGATATAGGAAAACAAGAGGTCCTACTGAAGTGAAAGATCTAGAGTCTGGTGTTATATGGAAAGAAGCACCAGAGCCTAGAATCCAAGAGGTACTGGAGGAGACGTCTAAGCTAGACTAGTAGAGCCTACTGAGTTATGAGAGAACTACTAAAGAAGTGCCTGACAAAGTTGCTGAATAGATTTACCTTGCTGAGAACCTGATATTCTGGTCTATCCTTCTGTAGAGGAAGGGCCTCCCTGCCTCACTTAAATCGTCTAGGTCCATGCGCCTTGTTTTGTTTTTTTTGCACCGTACAATTGGTAGTCGTGCTCGAAGTTCTTGCAAAAATTGCATTAAACCCTAGTTGATGTGAAACCAATAGCGAAAATAGCTGCCTAAGGAAGAACCATCGAAGCATCGCCTTAGTGACAGTCGGTCATGGTGAGCAGCTTAGTAGTTGAGCATTAACAGACTCCAACTCTAGGCGAAGATGATAGAGAAAGTCATAAAGGCAAAGAAGATCACGATCTACCTTCTGCACTTTACAACACTACTGGCAAAGCGGAGAGGCCAACTCATCCAGTTGGCGCCAGAGACTGGCTAGTACTCGATCGAAGTCATCGATGGAGGAGTCTTCCTGATGAAGGATCTCCAACTCATGCTGAAGCAAAAAAGAACTGAGCATCGCTGCTCTACTGGTATCGCTCCCAAAGCTGACGAGTGAAACGTAAACTAATAATGTCTAGCTGGATGGAGGCATCGATGCTAACCACTAGGATGGCTCGAACACGAGCCTCATCAGCACACCAGCACTTGAAAGCAGTGTCAGCAGCAGTAGTAGTTTCTGCCTTCTTCTTGGTGGCCTCATCTTCTGCAGGAGATGCAGAAGTAGGCTGCCTGGGAGGAGGCTGAACTAGCGATGATGGACAAGATTGAGCACTAGTCACATATCCCTAGAGGTGGGGACCATCGAGCGTGATCTCCATGAGTAAAGATCATAACATGTAGTTCATCCTATGGAACTTTGTTCCCGAGAATAGGATCGCAGCTGATCGAACGAAAGTCATTGATATGTGGTGTTGGATGGCGTGTCGACTAAGGCAACGAGTCTAACAGTCGGCATTGGACAACGCGACCGTTAGATCGATTTTTTTAGTTTTTGAAGGAAACTGCTTTATATATAGAAACTTGATAAAAATTAGATTGGTTCCTAAAACGGGGTGGTTTGGTGGACGGCAACCTTGCCGACGGTGGCTTCGACGGGCGACAGTCTTGCGGGCGATGGCCTTAACCTCACGGTGGTGTGTGAGGGTGGCCTTGGTCGGCGAGGTGTTGATGCGGCGAGCGGCGCCTCTAATGGGCGGTGGCCTTCTCCTCGAGGAAGACGACGGTGGTGGCACACTAAAGATCTTCGGATTGGATCGGGGCTGAAGGAGATATAGGCAGCAGTGGCTAGGTACGACGGCGACGGCCTGGGCGGTGGCGGCGGTGACCTCGGGCTAGAGACAATGGATGGTAGAGAAGGAGCTAGGTTAGTGCCTTAACTTTGATACCATATTATGAATATTATGTGTATATTCATAAGGCCCAATGGGCAGTATATAAAGTGAGTACAAAGATTACAAGGGAATAGAATATATTACAAGGGAATATGCAATATACGCATAAAAAATACAAAGGAATTCCTATTCTGACACT
The DNA here is from genome assembly GCA_036346245.1 of Bonia amplexicaulis. Taxonomy (NCBI): domain Eukaryota; kingdom Viridiplantae; phylum Streptophyta; class Magnoliopsida; order Poales; family Poaceae; genus Bonia; species Bonia amplexicaulis. The sequence continues at coordinate 13,452,474 of CM070738.1, read as the reverse complement.
TAGCCTTCCTTTTTGAGATTGAACTTAGCGCCTGATAGCACACGCTTTTGGGATGAAATTCATCATTACGGTCCATGAGGTTATGATGTACAGACTTGTAACTACTTTAAAGTCGTCTCCTCTTTTTTTTGAACTCAGACTTGTAACTAAATACTACTTAAAACTAACACCAGTTGCACCAAAAGTATTTGTGAAGCTGCTGAATTTTGGCCGGAGCTGTTCTTGAGACCTTTTTTAAACCGTTCTTCAAACATAAAGTTGAATGGCCCAATGGCAAATTTGAAGGCTTTTCACCAAAATACTGGTTAATTGTCTATTGACTATAACGTAAAACACATGGAGCATGGGTTCATGGTTCCACTGCAACCAAATAAATATGATCATGTTGGTCAGTGAAGACAAAATATACCCTGGGATTGATCAAAGTCAACACCTTGATATGCAAGAGCAAATTTATAAAGGTAATTCTCAAAGTAATGTACTATTCTATGTAGCTTAAATTTCAAACTTAATTGCAGCCACAAGGAAAACAATAAATTTATGATAATATATATACATGGGATAAGAGAAAGAGAGAAGAGGAGGAGGAAAGGAAAGGAGGATGAGAGGAGAGAAGGAGGAGAGGAGAAGGAGGAGGAGAAGAGGAGAGAAGGGAGGAGAGGAGGAGGAGGACAGGAGAAGAGGAGGAGGACAGGAGAGGAGAGGGAGGGGGAAGAGAGGAGATATATGTGCATCGACGACGGTGAGTTCTATGTATTTCCTTGTACATTTACTTTTGAAATATTGTAGGATCGCAGCTGAAATCATTAGATGTGTAGTTTTTAAACAAAGGTAGGTTAGCAATTAATATTATTAGATGTATAGTTATGTTTTGTATGTCGTATATTGTTAATAGTTGTAAATAATGTAGTCATGGAACTAACGTCAATTTAACTGTTAATAGTTATACTTTTGAAACCATGGTAGGTTAGTAACTAAAATCATTATACATGTAGTTATGTTAGGTATGTCGTATATTGTTAATAGTTGTAAATAGTGCAGTTGTAGAACTAATGCTAATTTAGTTGTTAATAGTTGTAATGCTACTATGGCTACACCCTAGCCCCAACCCTAACCTGTTAACCACATACCCTAACCCTAACCTTTCTCGGCCTGCCCATCGTGAGAGAGGCTACCTCCATACTGGACACGCCTACCAAATGGCGCGATGACCTGCTGGGTAGGTTTGAGGGGTCCTTCCGGTGAAGGCTGCGGCACCATATATCTTCCCAGTGCAACAGAAGCAACTTCCGTAGTTTCGGGTATGTATGGTATCCATTTTTCCTGTTTAGTGATGCATTATCCTTATCATATGACATGCTTTCTAATTTTTCGTTTGTGCACAGGTTGAGCGGATGGACTCGAAGGCTGATGAGTACTGAGTGTCGTGGCACCTCGAGGTGTACTTGCTATGGCTTTTCAGCTGGGTAATGTTTACCACCAGCCACGTGACTTCGTCAATGCCCGCCTCGTGCGGTATGTGAGGGCCATCGCCGACGGTGAGGAGGTGAACATTAGCTGGGTATCAGTCGTACTTATCGCGATGTACCACGGCATGTGCAATGCTTGTTGCAGGATGAGGCTGACCTCTGTCCTCATAGGCTGCCCCCTCCTGTTGCAGCTGTGGTCGTTCGAGTGTTTCTCCCTCGGACGGGCGATACTGCTCGACAGTAGTCCATACCTCGCGACCAGCCGTACTAGCTGATGCAAAAGAAGATCATCTTTGACATGTTTATCGAGGACTACACAGTGCATAGGGTGATGCACCAGTTCAACCTCCACCAGATTGTTCCAGTCCCCGTCGGGTGTCGGGTGCCTGAGCTAGTCAACGCATGAGTTACATACAACACATGTGCCTAATTGTTTTGAGTTCTATTACGATGCCTTCTAATTGCAGTAGTACGTTTCACAGGCATAACAAGAGAGGTGGCCACAAGACGAACTGGGCGACGAAGATGGCATAGTGGGTAGAGTGGGCAGAGGTCCTCGAGGACTTCGTGCTCAACCTACTTTTGTATGCTCTGCAGACTCATGTCATTGACCCTCTCCCTGCTCACGTACTAGCACCGACCGACATGTACCCTGTACACTTGGTGTGGAACTTGTCCCTCTGGTACGTACTCTTGTGTGTTTGAAATGTCTGAGTACGGTTATCATAATTACAAGTTTGACACTCTCTTCTACTTCTTGTAGATAGACATCGCCGTCGGGATTGTGAGGGACACCAAGTCGATCATAGACAGGTTCTCCCATGGTTTGGAGGTGGTGTGCGACAAGCTGCTTTAGGTTATCCATTGGGTCCATAGTGTGTCCAGGTTCTCCCATGGTTTGGAGGTGGTGTGCGACAAGCTGCTTTAGGTTATCCATTGGGTCCATAGTGCGTCCAAGCGTGTCGTGTCCTTGACGGTGTGCAGGATGCTCCTAGAGGTAGCTAGTCGATGCATACACTAAGGCCGCGACACCCTGCAGCTCAGGTGCGAGGCCCCGTAGGGCCACGTCCACGTGCCCCGCCAGCGGCTGACCAACCGGGAGAGGCAGCCTGGGCACGTGCCTACCCCGGGCACCGCCACCACCGCCGCCAGGCCAGGCCAGAGGGTCAGGGTAGGCACATCCGTACACACTGGCTCCGTCATCGTTCCTGGCCCCGTACCAGGAAGTGGTTGGGTAGCCCACGTTTTACCCTTAGGTGTTCGGGCCGGGCGGGTACAGCAGTTGACTACATGCCATGGTCACGTGAATGGTGCGTTTCATCTCTTCAGGTGTGTTCACATTGATACATTGCACGAATAAACAATATCCGTCCTGTAGGTATCGCGGCCCACTTTGGAGTTCACCTATCCCCTCACGAGGATCCCCCGGTGGACATGAGCGAGTTCCTCATGGGCGACCCGGCAGAGGTTAGAGGAGCACGTGAGCCTGCACCGGTCGAGGTTCTTTCTAGGTCACAGCTCAGCGGTGCCCCAGTACCCACGCAGGCGTAAGTGGAGTTGACCCCTGATGCCTTGGGAGCACGGGTCAGTAGGGCTCCTGACCACCTCACCCCGTCGGGGTGCCGACACCCCGCGTTAAGGAAGGCCAAGCAGGGCCGTACCGGTAGGCATTGACTAGGGGCAGGACGTGGCGACGATGGAGGAGGTGCTGCGGGTGGTGTGGAGGGCGACGCATAGGGGCCTTCCTGTACTTGCATTCATTGTGTACATATTTTACTTTGTAGTTACTACAGTATGATTGTGTATGAATTCCCTCGCGCATCGCAATATCACTTACTTTCGTACTTACGAATCATTGCGACCTCAATCGTCCTCATAAAATTCTTCAGAAATTTATCACATTAAAACAACATACGACGATCACAAAATGTTATATGAGTCTAACAGATTTCATACCCTTAAGTATCTACAAAAATTATGAATGGACTAACCGACATTGTCTACCCTTTGTTTTGTTAGAAAATAACAACTTACAAACAAGATTTGCTAAATTTATTACCTAAAAGAACTATCATTTACTCCCCTACAGTTATTTCTATCGGATTAATAAAATAATAATATTTTAAATCGCTTAATCGTTGGGCGACTTGGGCTAGTTGACTAGCCAAGTTGCCCAATCGTAGAGCAACATATGGTCAAAACTGTAAAAAAAAACTCTTAGGTATAATACTGTAATTCGGAATAAAAAATAAATTATTAAAAAAATTGTTACAAAAATTATATAAAAAACCACATGTAGATGCGAGATGTTATATAGCCCTGCAAAATTCTACGATTAATAATGATTTTACAAGATATGAAAACGAGAAATTCTGCACAAATAATGAATTTCACTATTCATCACTGTTCCTTTTTGCTCTCTATCAATTTCATATCTTCCAAATATGTTTCAGTTTAAATTTGAAATTTGAATATTCCATCCACTACATCTGTAATTTTCTTTGAAAATATTTACATCTGGTACTATAGAGTTTAGACATAGAGAATGTGTTTCCACTTGACATGCCTTTATATACGGTGAAATATACAGGGAGTACTGCAAAGGGAAAACGGTTTTGCTATTGCACAGTCAGCTGAGATTTTTTTATCTCTCAGTCACCTGAAGTTGCACTCTCAGTCACCTAAACTTTCAGTGTACTAATTCACCCCTTCTGAAGTTATACTGTTAGTTACCTAAAATTACAGTGTAAAAAAGTGACTGAAGATGAAGAGAAAAAATAGTCACCTGTGCAATAGTCACTCCCAAAGGAAAAAAAGAGGGACCAGTACGCCGGGGAAGATAGCTAGTGCGCATGTGCAGAATTTTTTAGTTTGGGTATCAAATTAGCATAAAAATTCCGAAAAATTACAGTTGTATTTCTGAAATTACTCACATATATATATAAAATTTCAAGTTTAAAGTCATTCCACATGGAGAGTAACAAATGAGAAACTTATGACGAGTGATAAATCAAAAATAAAAGGAAAAAAAATCAAATGTTAGTGTTCAAACTAATATATTTTTTCTTCTAACATATTTCGAGTTTGAACTATGCAAGGGATTTAATTTTTTTTCTGGGTAAGAACCAAATATTCGCGTACATGGTGCTTGTGCATAGGATGTAACCAGTTTACTGGAATTTTTGGCACATATAGCACTGTTTGAATCCGTATTTACAAAATTATCAAGATATCGTTTGGTATTAGCAAAAATGGTATTTTTGCCGCTCCGTTGCGTTATGGATGGAGATATTTAAAAAACGATAAGTATTTGGCTGACATGTGGGTCCTTTAAAGGATGAAGAGGAAGGCGCATGCAATATCTTTAACTGATGCACCAAAAATGCTACAGAAGCCAACTCAGGACTGGAGGTGCCAAAGCTTGGTGTGTTTGTAGGCAGGTTAACTGCCAAAATTGCCAATACTTGTTTTGTTTGTTCACGTGATGGTGTTACATGCATATACAAATTTGTAATGACAAGTTCAGAGAAGTGATTTCTGAAGTCTAATTTATGGACAATAATAGTTCCTCCTTGATTGGTGGATTTACTGGTGTAGATCAAGGGTAGATAAGATGTAAGGAGCAATCAAAAGTTGAGATGATGTCCAAATTATCAACGTACAAAACAAACCACTTATTAGCTACATAAGTGCTAAATCTATGGGTAGTATATATAGTCATTTGTATACAATTCCTTTATTCTTAGATCCCAAACTAACCTCCTAGCCAAACACTTTCTCTAAGCTCCATATTCTTAGAGGATCCGACTGCAGTTTTCAAAAACCAGACATTTCTCTAAGCTCCGGTTTCTGGGAAGCGAGAAGTCAAAGCCGTTTCAAACACTTGTCTCGCCTGTAAACAGAGAACACCAGGATCACACGCCCAGAGTTGAAACAGAGCAAACACTGTTGTTCATACGGCAAAGTAATGAAATGTGGTTGAGAGTTCAGAGTCTGAATTCACTCAATGAATTACACAATTGTCTCAACAACCTTTTCTGAATGTCTTCAGAATACATGCCAGAAATGACTACAACTGAATGCTAAACACTCTAGCACCTAAATCGGATCACAGATCCATAATGAACGGGAAAAACTGACTTCGTGCAAACTGCACGTTATTTACTCACGCATACCCAGTCCGCTTGCCGTGGCACTCCCTGCATGCTAACTGAAAACTCAATCAAACTGCTGACACTCATCAGACTTCCCTCCAACGGCTCACAACCAGTGATTAAGTCCAACATCGCCGTCAGCTGGCACCATGGAACGGGGGGTGCTCGCCGGAATTGTTGTCTTCCTCGAGCTCGGGGTAGTCCTCGTACAGGAGGATCTCGACTCCTTGTGGCACCGGCGAGCGGCAGTACGGACACGTCCGTTTCTTTGACACCCATTTATCCAGGCACGTTCGATGGAAAGCGTGCGAGCACGGCAGCTGAACGGCCGCCGCACTGCCAACCACGATCTCCATGCAGATCGGGCATTCTTCTCCGACCTCGTCGTCGGAACTGTCGTCGTCGACATGGCTCCCTTGCGGCGCCATCTCCACGGTGATCGCCACGCTCCTCCAGAACGAGTTCGCGGCCTTGGCGGCGGACCGGAAGCAGAAGTCCTCCACGACGGGCGCGCACTCCGGGGGAAACCCTGCGGCCGCGACCATTGCCTCGAACTCCGGCCTCTTGCTGATCAGGATGAATTCGCCACAGTCGCGTGTGAACCCAGCCACCAGGGTGGGCGGCCGGTTGCTGCCGCTGGCGCCGTCCGGCTCGTTCTTGACGAAGTCGATCGTCACGGGCGGCATGCGGTCCTCGCCGCGTGTGCAGTCGATGACGGCGCTGAACCGGAGGGCCACGCCGGGGCAGCGCAAGGTGTTGCTCCCCCGGACGCGAATGCGGGTGCAGCCGTCGTCTTCGTCGCCGTAGGAGCAGGCAAGGCCGTGCACGACGTCGGGACAGCGAGCGATGTTTGCGTAGTAGCGATAGCTATGGCGAGCCATGTTCACGCACGTAGTAGCTGTGAGGAGAAAAAAACTTCGTGTGGCACAGCCGTATATGAGGAGCCAGAGGGCATGGATCCGGTACGCGGACTCCTAGTCCGAAAAGGAGTCCCTAGTCCGAAAAGGAAAGCAAGTCCGTACATCGGGCGGAGACGCCAACGAAATGACCGAAACGTGACATCACAGGATGTCAGGATCCCGCGCAATCGAACCCTCGGTTCCGGGCCTGACCCGCGACATCCTTTTCTCCGCTCCAAAACAGTCGGCGCGGCGCGGCATGAACCCTGCTAGGTGTGGGTTTGTTCATTTTAGATTTAGTTTATAGCTTTTGTCTATTTACATACGATTTTCATTGATATAAATAGAGTCGTTAAAGTGTGTACTATAATTAACTTGTATAGTTCATATTACAAAGATACTTTATTTGAAAATTAGTTACCGCAAAAAAACTAAAACACCTTTTAAAAACACAAAACAAAGAGATCCGTAAACCTAACTCCTCCTGCCTCTACCAACAAGCACCAAAATGCTCAAAACCTATGGCCGACACGACGCGTGGTAGGCATACCGTACCACCCGAGGAATTGTTTAAAAAAAAGTGTTATGGCGCTCCACCCGTGTAGGACCCAGGCACGCCAACATCAGTTGAGCAAAACTGATAATGCATAAAATTCCCTAAAAATTAGACAATTAGATCGACTATGTCGGAAGGCTGCATATAAAATTTCATAATTTTTAAAACTCATTTGCTATACGTAACAACTCCTACAAAGAGTATAATCGTATGAATTTTCGAGCAATATTCACATCGGATAAAATTATTAAAAAGTTACACAACCAATTACGTTGTGTCGGGAGGCTGAACATAAAATTTCATAATTTTTTAAGCCCATCTTCTATATTTAAAAAATGAAAGAATCAATAAATACAAAATTAGTATTCCGGCAGGTAATTAAGCCTGCCGTTCGGCGGCGGGGTGGCAGGCCACCTGTCGCACGGTGTCTGGGCGACTAGGGGCACATGTCGGCTCTACGGCGACGACGTAGGAGGCACCACCGGCTCGGGCGCTTCAGCGCTAGCCGTGGCTGCAACCCGTCGGCGTCCACTCCGCTCCTCTATTTATGCCGCCTCTCCTCTCTTTGGTGACTGGGTGCAAGAGTAAGCTCTCCCCTCTTCGATCTCAAATCTTCTCTATGGTTCTTTGTGCTTGAGCCTTGAGAACCGCCGGCCGGGTTATCTCCTATCGCCGTTGGCTCTAGAGCGCAAATCGCCGTTTCCACGGTTTCCTGTTCGGTTTCCTTGAGCCTCTTCTTCGATTTGGACGAGAGGAAAGGTTTGGGATAACCCCTAGAGGTGGATTTGGCTCGGGCTTGTGCTGTGTTTGTGTGAGATTTGTGATATGTTCTTGTTGTTGGCTAGCACTCTCGGCCGGAGTTCTCGGTGTTCTTGTGCGAGGTCAACCCTAACCCTCGTCTCCGACTTCGGTAACTAAGGTTGGAGTGGGCATTGTATCTCCGTCTACCTCACTTTCCCACTGTGAGCGGCACAAGGGGGTGCTAGGTTTTCTGGGTCAGCGCCGTGAGCGTGCCTTGCCCCTTCTGGTTTCTTCATGGTGATTTCGATTATCACCGCTGTTGTACTCCATTGTTAGTACATTATCTGCTGGTTCTTTGCAATTTTTGTATCTATTTCACTGGCTTGGAAATTGCAAAGATCTGTTTCTGTGAATTAATTGCTCTGTAATGAAATGACATATTGTTGAGATTATATATGGATGTGATGGTAGATTGATCCTGAGCCTCAATTAAATATGCTATGTTTTCGTTCACTTGTCATAAAATCTGCTTGTTGTTCATGTTCCGTTGATCTCTGTGTGAGGTCTGTTTGGTGGCTGCTTTGGTAGTTTCTGACCTTTGCCGAACCTTGTTAACATGTAAAATCAACAGCGTGCTCTGTAAAAGGAAAGATTGATTTTAGGGGGGGGGGATTCGGCTCTATACAATAAGCACATTTTTTGTTGTCAATTTTTGTGTAGGATCGCATATGGCAACAGAGGGGGGGGTGAATGGTGCCGTTTAAAAATCGCCCCTAAGTATTCTCACAATTTCTCTATTCTCCGATAGCTATGTAAGCTATGAAGAGCTAGAATCCAAGCTCACTGAGGAACCAATTCAGCCATATGACCAAACTTGGACCAATCCCAAAACGAACACAAACTGCAGAAATAATCAGAGCTGGCTACAGAGAAAACCAAGAAAAAGATGATGCAAACTGAGAAAGACAGCTTGGCTGATTTCTGCAAATATGAGTAACCTGCTCCCTACTGAAAACTGCAAAAAGTAACCGAAAGAAGGAAAACTGTAGCTTGCTGAAAATAGAACAGAAAACTGAAAACTACACAAATTTCAACTTGCAGCTGCTACTGAAAATAGCGAACTGATTGCACTCCAAAACTGCTGCTGAGAACTGAACTTCAGAGTCTATTGGAAATAGCAGATGCTATCGGCTGAAAAGAAACAGTGAGTATGGTTGCCGAAAACATAAAACACATACTGCTTGCTATTCAAGAACACTGCGCCACTTGAAAAAGAATGTCAGCCACGGCTGCACAGAGATTGCTAGAAACGTGACAAACTGAGTAAAATGCAGCAGTCGGCAAAGCAAAACAGCAGCAAAGAAAACAAGGCAGTAGAGGCCGAGACTAGAGACTGCAGAAAAGAGATATTTGACAGCAGAGTCGAGCAGCAGAACAGCCGAACAAAAACTGAACACAGATAAAAGTAATCAACAACCGAATACTGCAAACCTGAAAACAAAAACCAAACTGCAGTTTTACCAGCCGAAAGAGTATTGAGACTGAAACTACCCTGTTGTCGGCTGAACAGTAAGTGCAGAAGCTGAACTGAAAGACAGGAAATTGAATCACTGTTTGCTTCTTTTCTCAGTTCGGCTAAGCATGAAAACAAACTTAAATAGAGAAGAAAGGACCACCAAATGCCTTATTAGTAGTTCTGTACTGCAGTGCTTAATAGAGGAGATAACACTGAAAATGAACAGACTCGACTGCAAACTGAAACTACTGAAAAAGACAGCCTCGGCTGCAGACTGAAATCACTGAAAAACAGAGAAATTTATGAGTGCTTTCAGATTTCTCTGCCTAGAAAGATATGTTTACAACATCAATACCCAAAGGGGCCTAAGAGACCAAAAGAAAACATCCCAAAGATAAGTAGTTCAGATTTGAGTTCAAAATCTGAAAACTACCGAGAGCAGCACTAAAATTTAAATTACTCCCAAGTCCTTGATCTTTTGGCAATGAAATTTTGAGGGTATGTTAGCAATAGCCTCAGGACTCTACAACCCAAATTTCAAGCCAAAACATAAAGGGAATCAAAAAGGAAAGCAAAACCTAGAAATGCCAAATGAAGAACAGAGAAGCTCAGAAATGAAAAACTTAAATTAAACTTTGTTTTCTCATGGAACCAACTGATTAGAAGATGTAGAAATGCAATCACATCTTAGAGCAATCCATTTTGCTACTTCCCTGCAAGAAACAAGCAAAGAATCAAAATCTGAAAAATCTTACACAAGCTCATCGAAGGACAGAGAGTAAGAAGAGAGAAATAAATTTCAGATTTCCATTCCAAGACTCAAGAGGATTGCAATGGAGTTCCCATATGCCTGTACATTTGAACAGGAAAAAGATTATACAGGTATCAACTCATCTTCTCCCTTTCATCAATCAAGAACTCACACAAGGAATCAAGAACAGGGGAGGAGGCCAAGAACAGAGCACAGAAAGCTACTAAGTCTTCTCTGCACTACCCTGCTCTCTCCCAACCACTAAGGCTTTAAAGCAAAACAACCCTCTAAAGGCTCTTTTGACTTGGCTAATCCTAATCCTCTCTCTAGTGGCCTAAGGGGTATGCAGCCCCTCTAATCCTATTTATAGCCTTGGCTAACGGGTCTCGCCCGTTACACCCGCTAAATCAACAGCGCCGCCCCGCTCCGCTTCGCAGCTTTTGCGAAATTCCCGTTCGCCTCCCGCACCTTCCGGGAAGCTTCCGCGCTCCTCGCCTCGCACGCCTCGCAAACACCTCGAGTCCACGTCGTCTTCGACACATCCCGACCGTTCTGACCTCAGCGCCACCTGCGCCTAGTCCGGTCCACCGTGTCTCGCCACGACTCCGCCTCGGCGCCCCGCGGTCACACGGACAAGAAACACGTCAAATAGCAGCGCTCGATACATGAAAGCGTAAATAGAGATCAAACCTGTCGAGTCATCAGAATATGCATCCTTAACCCATACGACCAAGTTTGACCGAAGTCCGACCGAGCCCGTTACACCACGTAACGTCAAGGTTCGAACCAACCAACTCAAACTCGACTTTTCGTAAATCGATGTCAATTACTCATTACACAACGGGATGACCTCCACATGGTCTCTCAATCTCCTCCTTGATGAGTATATTGACAAACACCGAAAAAGCATAAAGAAGAGTTTGAAGAGTCCAACATGGTCCTTAAGAAAGAAATGAAACTCATGACCATGTCGACAGAAAGAATCATTAGAGCAACTCAAGAAAGAGTAAATTGTTCTACAAGCTCTAGATTCCCAAAAGACTTTTTCTCCAATCTATTCTCACCCTTTTGGCAATAAACACATCAAGAATGCAAAAGAGAGAATAAGTCAAGTTGATGGATGAAATGGCTGAAGTTTGTTTATTCTAAGCATTTAGAGCCACGAGAATTATCCAAAATGACCATAATGTATTACACCAAGCCATAACTCAAGAAAAGGCTATCTAGATCATGACAAGATATGTATAAGCCAGCTAGAAGCAAGTAGATGATAATCTGAAATTTAGTGTATTTTATGAACATGTCAAGTCATCAATAAGTAAAGTCTAGCTAGAGATATCCAAGATGATGCAAGCCATGTCAATCAAGCTAAGCGGAACCAAAAATCTAATATCGAGCCCAAATAGAGTATTATATACTCAAGACTGAAACAATGGTTCAAGTACTTGATTCTTTGGATAGCTTTAAGCAAATTGAGCACAAATGACATTTTTCTTTTGGAATTTATGGTTGTTTTCAACCAATATTTTTATCATGTGCTAGATCTCAAGCCATGCTGCGACTACTCCAAGCAAGAAGCTTAAGAAGATAGTCTAGGTCATCCAAAACTTCCCCCAAGTTCATGCCTAGTGCAATGGCAAGCCGTCTCGTGAGAAAGAATTGGTGAGATCGGTTTTTCGCACAAAGAGATCTTTTGCTTTTGACAAGTTGTACTAACTCATGTTACATCAAGAGTTTAAGACAGCTCATTCTAAAGCTCAAAAAGAGATTCAACGCTCAACTCAGCCTATTTGACATGGCATGAATCATAAAGGACAGCTCAAGAAAGACTAAACTCGAGTGCTAATCATGACAAGTTTTTAGTTCAAATTGAGCAAGTTTAATTAACTCATCATGATAAAAGCTAGTCTACACATATGAAGTCATGATAAATCTAGCAGATAAGCATAAATCATGGTAAGATGTAAATCATCATAAGCATGTCATAAACGGATAATAATCAAGGCTCAATGTATTTATATTACAATGCAGAATGACATGCAGAAAATCCAGCTCCCCCTCAACAAGTGATGCAGCTTTTAGTTCAAGTTGAGTTAAGTCAACATTACATTTCAGAAGCTCCCAAATGAACTCCCCCTGAACCAAAGCAATAAAATCGAGAAGCTGGTAAAGAAAACAGGCAGTCCTTAAAGCATAGATAAGATATAGAGGATACTATAGCTCAGACTGACTCTCATCTACCCCATATGACTCCAGGACTAATAGCTGACCGTAAAAACACACACTAGAGAGCAAACACGCACTGTCTGCAGAAGGTGGCCCGACCCTCGCTAGATCGCAAGAAGTGAGTAAGCTCAATCTAGTGAGATAAGAAACAGCTAATAGAGCATCCTGAAAGCACAAGATAAGAGCAAGAAGTCTAAGCACTCAGCAAGAGACACACTCTAACCTATGCTAGAAGGACTAAAGCCCAATGCACCCACAAATGCGATGCAATAGTAAGGAGACAGAAGCAAAAATAATATGATAAAACATTAAAGCCCAAAGCTCCCCCTCACAACAGTCCATAAGGACAAACCACTCCAAGCTCTTCCCGCAGAGCTGAAAACCTCGAGCCATCCAAAGGCTTGGTGAAGATGTCAGCCAACTGGTGGTCACCCTCCACAAACTGGAGCACGATGTCACCCTTCTCCACATGGTCTCTAAGGAAGTGAAAGCGAATGTCGATATGCTTGGTCCGAGAATCTTGACTGGGTTCTTAGCAATGTTAATTGCGAAGTGTTATCACAAAGGAGTGGAACACCGCCGATAACTAACCCAAAGTCCCGCAGGTCGAGACCATCAAAGCACTTGGCTACAAAGAATCGGCCGCACAACGTACTCGGCCTCTGCGGTGGACTGTGCAACACCGGACTGCTTCCTCGAGGACCAGGAAACGAGAGAAGTGCCAATGAATTGGCAGGTGCCCGAAGTGCTCTTCCTGTCTATCCTACAGCCAGCAAAGTCTGCATCCGAGTAGGCTCTCAGGGAAAGACAGGATGAGGAAGAGTACCAGATACCATAGTCAATGGTAGCTCGAAGGTACCGAAGGATGCGCTTCACCGCCTGGCGGTGAGATACGCGAGGTGAAGCCTGAAACCGAGCACAAAGACACATGGAGAAGTGTATGTCCGGTCTCCAGGCAGTGAGGTACAAGAGGGAGCCGATCATACTTCGATACTCCTTTTGATCGACTGGCTCGTCGTCTTCATCTGGGTCGAGTGAAATTGATGTAGCCATAGGAGTGGACATCGGCTTCCCATCACTCATATCGAAGCGCTTCAGGAGGTCTCAAGTGTACTTGCCCTGATGCAAGAAGGTACCCTCCCGAGTCTGCTTAATTTGGAAGCCAAGGAAGAAACTCAACTCGCCCATCATGCTCATCTCAAATTCCGAGCTCATGACATCGGAAAACTGGGAAGCGAGAGCATGCGAGGAGTCAAGATGATGTCATCCACATAAATCTGGACGAGCAGAAAGTCGGTGCCTAGCCGGCGGATGAACAAGGTCTTGTCAACTTTACCCATGTCGAAATCATGTCTCAATAGATAGGACTTAAGCCTCTCATACCAAGCTCTAGGGGCTTGCTTAAGTCCATACAACGCTTTGGAAAGCTTGAAGACATGACTTGGGTATTTGGGGTTCTCGAAACACGGAGGTCGTCGACATAGACTTCTTCCTCAATGAAGCCATTGAGAAAGGCACTCTTGACGTCCATCGGTAAAGCTTGAAACCCTTAGAAGCGCAAAGGCAAGCGAATTCTAATGGCCTCAAGACGAGCTACGAGGGCAAAGGTCTCCTCGAAATCCGGACCCTCAACACAGGAGTACCCCTATGCAACCAGTCTAGCCTTGTTTCGAATGACTACCCCATCCTCACTCTGCTTGTTCTTGAACACCCATTGGTTCCAATGATATTGTGATCTCGAGGGGGCTCAACAAGCGTCCAAACCTTGTTTCTTCGAAACTCTCCACTCCTCATGCATGGCATTGACCCAAGACTCATCGGATAAAGCATGACAAACGTCCTTGGGCTCAAAAGAAGTTCTGAAGGCGAGTGGAGCGAAAAGCGACACGCCGGACTTGGGCGTGTGACTCGCTCAAAGAGATCTCCAATCATCTGCTCAGAAGGATGAGATTTTTGAATTTGTCTTGGAGGTCCTGGATGAGATGAAGAAGTGGCCTCTACCTCATTACCGACGGGGTAGGAGCGAGCCACTAGCTCCGAAGAAGCGAAGGTAGGGCGATCACCTCGAGGTGCGGTGGAAGAAGGCACCTCAAGGGGTGGATGAGGGACTGGATCAGGTAGACAACCCTCATCTCCATCATCCTCATCATCCACGAAGATGGTCTCGATCGCTCTAGTGAACACGAGATATCGGGCCTAGTCCCTGACCGCCTCATCAAGGTTACCTCACAGGTTTCTACCATTTTGCTAGACTCGCAGTTCCAGACCCTATAGGCCCGCGAAGAGGTCGAGTAGCCTAGAAAGAGTCCATCACAAGAACGTGACTCAAACTTATCTTGGTTCCTGGACTTCAGAATAAAGCACTTGCAACCAAACACACGAAAATGAGAGACGCTGGGCTTTCGCCCATATCTCAGCTCATAAGAAGTGCGGTGCAAGTGTGCCCTGAGAAAAACTCGATTTGAGACATGGCACGCGGTAGCTATAGCCTCAGCCCAAAACTTCCGCGGTGTAGAGTATTCATCGAGCATCGTCCTGGCCATCTCGACCAAGGTACGGTTCTTCCTCTCCACGACGCCATTCTGCTGGGGGACGTGCGGAGAAGAGAACTGGTGCTCTACACCTGTCTCAACACAGAACTTCTCGAAGTAGGAATTCTTGAACTCCGTGCCATTATCACTACGGATCGCTCGTAAGGCACCTGGAAGCTCAACAGAAAGCCTACTGAAAAGACCTCGGAAATGTGTAAACGTCTCATCCTTCGAAGCCAAGAAAAACACCCAAGAATACCTCGAGAAGTCATCGACTACGACAAGAACTTACCACTTCCTTCCTGCCGATCGACTCGAGTGGTCCAACTGTATCCATATGGAGCGGTGTCCGGTGCATCGGTCATAGTAATCTGTGACCGGAGGATGAGAAGCGGCAACCATCTTGCCGTCTTGGCATGGAGCGCAAACAAGATCTTTGACCATCTTGAGTTTCGCGAGACCACGAATGAGATCGTGGCCGCTAACTCGGGTCAAATGGTCAAATCAATATGACCAAGTCTCCTATGCCGAAGGAAAGGTCACGGACTCGAAGCAACCAAACAGGAGAGGATCACCGAAGACTCAATAAAATCAGCACGAAAGATCCTCCCATAACGAGAAATCCCGCAAACCAGACTACCCGAAGAATCAACAATTTTGCAGGCGTTTTTCTTAAAACTTACCTCGAAACCGTCATCGGTAAGCTGAGAAACCGAAAGCAAATTGTAATGCAGTTTACTCACCAAGGCAACATCTTTTAAAACAAATGAGTCATTAACGCGCACAGTACCTTTGGCGATGATGCGTCCAGACGAAGAGTCTCCAAAGGTGATAGTCTCATCACCTGGAGCACGGGCAAGGGAAGAAAACCAACGGGAATCTCCGGTCATGTGTCGTGAACACCCGGTGTCTACAAGCCAAACCTTTCCCTTCCCTGCCCGGCGAACCTCGTCGGAGTCAGAGTACAGCTCGCTGTCGCTCAGTTCGCCCTCAAGGGCCATGAAGCACATGCCGGAGAAGTCGCCGTCGCCTTTGGGTTCTTGATCACCCGTCCCGTCGTCGTCGCTCCATCCCTCCACCTCGCTGAGGTTGAGGTCGTCGAAAGCGGTGAGGACGCGGTGGAAGAGCTTCTTCGCCTTCCCAAAGTTGCGGAACTTCTTCTTGCCTTGGACCGGTGCTGAGGGCTTCGAGTTGCGGTTCTTGTCGGTGTAGTCGTTCTTACCCGAACCGCCGTAGTCGCCTTTGCCCTTCCCAAGCTTGGGGCAGTTTGCTCGGATGTGGTTGGGGCCACCACACTCGAAACAAATCACGGGTCCTCCTCTTTTTCCATCCCTCCTCCTCTTGTAAGCATGAGAAAATCTCCGCGCTAAGAGGGCTAACTGTTCATCCGCAAGCTGCTCTAACTGGTCATCAGTTATGTCACAGAGAGCAGCAAGGGAGAATCCGCACATCGGCTCAGCAGAAGAGAATCCAGAAGTGGGATCGGTGACTAACGCCATCGATCGTGACTTCGACCCGACGAGACTATGTCAATCTCGTGAGTCTTGAGGCGCGAGTAAAGCGCGTCAAGAGTCAGGGTCGAGAGGTCCGTGGTGTCCTTGATGGTAGTCACCTTCATCTCCCAAACACGAAGATCGAGTGCAGAAAGCATTTGTCGAGCGTTATCCGAGTCGGAGTATGTGAGATCGACGGCTCGGAGGTTGCTCAAGATTTTGTGAAAACGTGAAAAGCACTCGTCGAGGGACTCACCAGCAAGCATCTCAAATTTCATCAGATTCGCTGGCGGTCTGTCGAACCGTCTTGATCTGGGTGGTACCCTCATGGGATGCATCGAGGGTCGTCCAGATGTCGTGAGCGGACGACAGGTGAGAGATGCGATCAAATTCGCTTCTGCTCAGACCCTGAATGATGATGTTCCTTGCCTTTGCATTCGCCTCAACATCAGCCATATTCCCGACATTGATGTTCTCATCGGCAGGAACAACAAACTGAATCTTCACCTTCCGCCAGATGGCATACCCCTGAGCCTGGATGTAAGTTTCCATTCGGCTTTTCCAGAAGGGGTAATCCAGGCCATCGAAGATGGGCGGCTTGGTGGAATACTTGTCTGTCGCCATGGCTCGCAGACCAGTTAAGATCTATAGAAAAGAGCTAACCGGCTCTGATACCAATTGTAGGATCGCATATGGCAACAGAGGGGGGGTGAATGGTGCCGTTTAAAAATCGCCCCTAAGTATTCTCACAATTTCTCTATTCTCCGATAGCTATGTAAGCTATGAAGAGCTAGAATCCAAGCTCACTGAGGAACCAATTCAGCCATATGACCAAACTTGGACCAATCCCAAAACGAACACAAACTGCAGAAATAATCAGAGCTGGCTACAGAGAAAACCAAGAAAAAGATGATGCAAACTGAGAAAGACAGCTTGGCTGATTTCTGCAAATATGAGTAACCTGCTCCCTACTGAAAACTGCAAAAAGTAACCGAAAGAAGGAAAACTGTAGCTTGCTGAAAATAGAACAGAAAACTGAAAACTACACAAATTTCAACTTGCAGCTGCTACTGAAAATAGCGAACTGATTGCACTCCAAAACTGCTGCTGAGAACTGAACTTCAGAGTCTATTGGAAATAGCAGATGCTATCGGCTGAAAAGAAACAGTGAGTATGGTTGCCGAAAACATAAAACACATACTGCTTGCTATTCAAGAACACTGCGCCACTTGAAAAAGAATGTCAGCCACGGCTGCACAGAGATTGCTAGAAACGTGACAAACTGAGTAAAATGCAGCAGTCGGCAAAGCAAAACAGCAGCAAAGAAAACAAGGCAGTAGAGGCCGAGACTAGAGACTGCAGAAAAGAGATATTTGACAGCAGAGTCGAGCAGCAGAACAGCCGAACAAAAACTGAACACAGATAAAAGTAATCAACAACCGAATACTGCAAACCTGAAAACAAAACCAAACTGCAGTTTTACCAGCCGAAAGAGTATTGAGACTGAAACTACCCTGTTGTCGGCTGAACAGTAAGTGCAGAAGCTGAACTGAAAGACAGGAAATTGAATCACTGTTTGCTTCTTTTCTCAGTTCGGCTAAGCATGAAAACAAACTTAAATAGAGAAGAAAGGACCACCAAATGCCTTATTAGTAGTTCTGTACTGCAGTGCTTAATAGAGGAGATAACACTGAAAATGAACAGACTCGACTGCAAACTGAAACTACTGAAAAAGACAGCCTCGGCTGCAGACTGAAATCACTGAAAAACAGAGAAATTTATGAGTGCTTTCAGATTTCTCTGCCTAGAAAGATATGTTTACAACATCAATACCCAAAGGGGCCTAAGAGACCAAAAGAAAACATCCCAAAGATAAGTAGTTCAGATTTGAGTTCAAAATCTGAAAACTACCGAGAGCAGCACTAAAATTTAAATTACTCCCAAGTCCTTGATCTTTTGGCAATGAAATTTTGAGGGTATGTTAGCAATAGCCTCAGGACTCTACAACCCAAATTTCAAGCCAAAACATAAAGGGAATCAAAAAGGAAAGCAAAACCTAGAAATGCCAAATGAAGAACAGAGAAGCTCAGAAATGAAAAACTTAAATTAAACTTTGTTTTCTCATGGAACCAACTGATTAGAAGATGTAGAAATGCAATCACATCTTAGAGCAATCCATTTTGCTACTTCCCTGCAAGAAACAAGCAAAGAATCAAAATCTGAAAAATCTTACACAAGCTCATCGAAGGACAGAGAGTAAGAAGAGAGAAATAAATTTCAGATTTCCATTCCAAGACTCAAGAGGATTGCAATGGAGTTCCCATATGCCTGTACATTTGAACAGGAAAAAGATTATACAGGTATCAACTCATCTTCTCCCTTTCATCAATCAAGAACTCACACAAGGAATCAAGAACAGGGGAGGAGGCCAAGAACAGAGCACAGAAAGCTACTAAGTCTTCTCTGCACTACCCTGCTCTCTCCCAACCACTAAGGCTTTAAAGCAAAACAACCCTCTAAAGGCTCTTTTGACTTGGCTAATCCTAATCCTCTCTCTAGTGGCCTAAGGGGTATGCAGCCCCTCTAATCCTATTTATAGCCTTGGCTAACGGGTCTCCGCCCCGTTACACCCGCTAAATCCAACGGCGCCCGCTCCCGCTTCTGCAGCTTTTGCGAAATTCCCGTTTCGCCCCTCCTGCACCTTCCGGGAAGCTTCCGCGCTCCTCGCCTCGCACGCCTCGCAAACACCTCGAGTCCACGTCGTCTTCGACACATCCCGACCGTTCTGACCTCAGCGCCACCTGCGCCTAGTCCGGTCCACCGTGTCTCGCCACGACTCCGCCTCGACGTCCTGCAGTCACACAGACAAGAAACACGTCAAATAGCAGCGCTCGATACATGAAAGCGTAAATAGAGATCAAACCTGTCGAGTCATCAGAATATGCATCCTTAACCCATACGACCAAGTTTGACCGAGTCCGACCGAGCCCGTTACACCACGTAACGTCAAGGTTCGAACCAACCAACTCAAACTCGACTTTTCGTAAATCGATGTCAATTACTCATTACACAACGGGATGACCTCCACATGGTCTCTCAATCTCCTCCTTGATGAGTATATTGACAAACACCGAAAAAGCATAAAGAAGAGTTTGAAGAGTCCAACATGGTCCTTAAGAAAGAAATGAAACTCATGACCATGTCGACAGAAAGAATCATTAGAGCAACTCAAGAAAGAGTAAATTGTTCTACAAGCTCTAGATTCCCAAAGACTTTTCTCCAATCTATTCTCACCCTTTTGGCAATAAACACATCAAGAATGCAAAAGAGAGAATAAGTCAAGTTGATGGATGAAATGGCTGAAGTTTGTTTATTCTAAGCATTTAGAGCCACGAGAATTATCCAAAATGACCATAATGTATTACACCAAGCCATAACTCAAGAAAAGGCTATCTAGATCATGACAAGATATGTATAAGCCAGCTAGAAGCAAGTAGATGATAATCTGAAATTTAGTGTATTTTATGAACATGTCAAGTCATCAATAAGTAAAGTCTAGCTAGAGATATCCAAGATGATGCAAGCCATGTCAATCAAGCTAAGCGGAACCAAAAATCTAATATCGAGCCCAAATAGAGTATTATATACTCAAGACCTGAAACAATGGTTCAAGTACTTGATTCTTTGGATAGCTTTAAGCAAATTGAGCACAAATGACATTTTTCTTTTGGAATTTATGGTTGTTTTCAACCAATATTTTTATCATGTGCTAGATCTCAAGCCATGCTGCGACTACTCCAAGCAAGAAGCTTAAGAAGATAGTCTAGTTCATCCAAAACTTCCCCCAAGTTCATGCCTAGTGCAATGGCAAGCCGTCTCGTGAGAAAGAATTGGTGAGATCAGTTTTTTCGCACAAAAGAGATCTTTTTGCTTTTGACAAGTTGTACTAACTCATGTTACATCAAGAGTTTAAGACAGCTCATTCTAAAGCTCAAAAAGAGATTCAACGCTCAACTCAGCCTATTTGACATGGCATGAATCATAAAGGACAGCTCAAGAAAGACTAAACTCGAGTGCTAATCATGACAAGTTTTAGTTCAAATTGAGCAAGTTTAATTAACTCATCATGATAAAAGCTAGTCTACACATATGAAGTCATGATAAATCTAGCAGATAAGCATAAATCATGGTAAGATGTAAATCATCATAAGCATGTCATAAACGGATAATAATCAAGGCTCAATGTATTTATATTACAATGCAGAATGACATGCAGAAAATCCAGCTCCCCCTCAACAAGTGATGCAGCTTTTAGTTCAAGTTGAGTTAAGTCAATATTACATTTCAGAAGCTCCCAAATGAACTCCCCCTGAACCAAAGCAATAAAATCGAGAAGCTGGTAAAGAAAACAGGCAGTCCTTAAAGCATAGATAAGATATAGAGGATACTATAGCTCGATCGACTCTCATCTACCCCATATGACTCGTGACTAATAGCCGACCGTAAAACACACACTAGAGAGCAAACACGCACTGCCTCACCAGAAGGTGGCCCGACCTCGCTAGATCGCAAGAAGTGAGTAAGCTCAATCTAGTGAGATAAGAAACACTAATAGAGCATCCCGAAAGCACAAGATAAGAGCAAGAAGTCTAAGCACTCGAGAAGAGACACACTCTAACCTATGCTAGAAGGACTAAAGCCCAATGCACCCACAAATGCGATGCAATAGTAAGGAGACGAAGCAAAATAATATGATAAAACATTAAAGCCCAAAGCTCCCCCTCACAACAGTCCATAAGGACAAACCACTCCAAGCTCTTCCATGAGTGAAAACCTCGAGCCATCCAAAGGCTTGGTGAAGATGTCACCAACCGGTGGTCACCCTCCACAAACCGGAGCACGATGTCACCCTTCTCCACATGGTCTCTAAGGAAGTGAAAGCGAATGTCGATATGCTTGGTCCGAGAATGTCGACCGGGTTCTTAGCAATGTTAATTGCGAAGTGTTATCACAAAGGAGTGGAACAACGCCGATAACTAACCCAAAGTCCCGCAGGTCGAGACCATCCAGCACTTGGCTACAAAGAATCGGGCGCGACAACGTACTCGGCCTCTGCGGTGGACCGTGCAACACCGGACCGCTTTCTCGAGGACCAGAACGAGAAGTGCCAATGAATTGGCGGTGCCGGTGCTCTTCCTGCTATCCTACAGCAAAGAAAGTCTCGCATCCGAGTAGGCTCTCGTGGAAAGACAGGATGAGGAAGAGTACCGATACCATAGTCAATGGTAGCTCGAAGGTAGAAGGATGCGCTTCACGCTGGCGGTGAGATCGCGAGGTGAAGCTCAAACCGAGCACAAAGACACATGGAGAAGTGTATGTCCGGTCTCAGCGGTGAGGTACAAGAGGAGCCGATCATACTGATACTCCTTTTGATCGACCGCTCGTCGTCTTCATCGGGTCGAGTGAAATTGATGTAGCCATAGGGTGGACATCGGCTTCCCATCACTCATATCAAGCGCTCAGAGGTCTCAAGTGTACTTGCCTCGATGCAAGAAGGTACCTCCCAGTCTCGCTTAATTTGGAAGCCAAGGAAGAAACTCAACTCGCCCATCATGCTCATCTCAAATTCGAGCTCATGACATCGGAAAACTGGAAACGAGAGCATGCGAGGAGTCAAGATGATGTCATCCACATAAACCGACGAGCAGAAGTCGGTGCCTAGCCGGCGGATGAACAAGGTCTTGTCAACTTTACCCATGTCGAAATCATGTCTCAATAGATAGGACTTAAGCCTCTCATACCAAGCTCTAGGGGCTTGCTTAAGTCCATACAACGCTTTGGAAAGCTTGAAGACATGACTTGGGTATTTGGGGTTCTCGAAACACGGAGGTCGTCGACATAGACTTCTTCCTCAATGAAGCCATTGAGAAAGGCACTCTTGACGTCCATCGGTAAAGCTTGAAACCCTTAGAAGCGCAAAGGCAAGCGAATTCTAATGGCCTCAAGACGAGCTACGGGGCAAAGGTCTCCTCGAAATCCGGACCCTCAACCGGGAGTACCCCTATGCAACCGCCTAGCCTTGTTTCAATGACTACCCCATCCTCACTCTGCTTGTTCTTGAACACCCATTGGTTCCAATGATATTGTGATCTCGAGGGGGCTCAACAAGCGTCCAAACCTTGTTTCTTCGAAACTCTCGACTCCTCATGCATGGCATTGACCCAAGACTCATCGATAAAGCATGACAAACGTCCTTGGGCTCAAAAGAAGTTCTGAAGGCGAGTGGAGACGAAAAGCGACACGCCGGACTTGGAGCGTGTGACTGCTCAAAGAGATCTCCAATCATCCTTTCGTAAGGATGAGATTTTGAATTTGTCTTGGAGGTCCTGGATGAGATGAAGAAGTGGCCTCTACCTCATTACCTGACGGGGTAGGAGCAGAGCCACTAGCTCCGTAAGAAGCGTAAGGGGGCGATCACCTCGAGGTGCGGTGGAAGAAGGCACCTCAAGGGGTGGATGAGGGACTGGATCGTAGACAACCCTCATCTCCATCATCCTCATCATCCACGAAGATGGTCTCGGATCGCTCTAGTGAACTCGAGATATCGGGCCTAGTCCCTGACCGGCCTCATCAAGGTTACCTCACTGTGTTTCTACCATTTTGCTAGACTCTCAGCCTGCACCCTATAGGCCCGCCAAGAGGTCGAGTAGCCTAGAAAGAGTCCATCACAAGAACGTGACTCAAACTTATCTTGGTTCCTGGACTTCAGAATAAAGCACTTGCAACCAAACACACGAAAATGAGAGACGCTGGGCTTTCGCCCATATCTCGACTCATAAGTGCGGTGCAAGTGTGCCCCGAGAAAACTCGATTTGAGACATGGCACGCGGTAGCTATAGCCTCACCCAAAACTTCCGCGGTGTAGAGTATTCATCGAGCATCGTCCCGCCATCTCGACCAAGGTACGGTTCTTCCTCTCCACGACGCCATTCTCGCTGGGGACGTGCGGAGAAGAGAACGGTGCTCTACACTGCCTCAACACGAACTTCTCAAGTAGGAATTCTTGAACTCCGTGCCATTATCACTACGGATCGCTCGTAAGGCACCTGGAAGCTCAACAGAAAGCCTCACCGAAAAGACCTCGAAATGTGTAAACGCCTCATCCTTCAAGCCAAGAAAACACCCAAGAATACCTCGAGAAGTCATCGATCACGACAAGAACGTATACTTTTTATAGATTTGCCTATACTTCATTGCAAGTTAGATATCAGTACTATGATTCGATCTATCTGGTACATATTCATTCATCGGTACTATGGTCACTACTGAATGTAGTAATTCATGCATCAGTTATCTAACTCGTAGCTAGTAGCTGAGGACTCGTGTACATGTCTGATCGTTGCTATGCATCATTGTCACTTAGTTAGCAGTCAAATGCAGATGTCTACTAGTACTGTGTGGATTGCTATTGACCTCATTCTACGACTTATGCTGGTGTATGATGCCTGAGTCGCAGCTCTATGCTCATTGCGCTCTGCGATTCTGTCTTCGATGGTGCTAGGCTCATGCTACGTATCACTTGAGATGTTGATCTGATTACGATTCTTGGTCAATATTGTGACTTCTTCGATTTGAGATCTTTCTATGATGGTCAAGTGATCTTATCTGTTCTCAATTGGAGTGCATTTGCTGATTGTCACTGCTAGTCTGAGTTGATCTGTGATCTGCTCTTAGTATTGAGCTTCGTGTTTATTGGCTATTAGATATGAGCATATGAGCTGATTAGATCTAGCATTGTGCATCAATGTGTCTTTCAATTTGTTGATGTTGAGTCGAACATGTCTTATTGCTGCAATACTATACTCGAGAATAGTGCTCAGTATGCCTAAGACTAGTTCGTTGACATAATGTGTTGCATTCAGTATAAGTTGCACATTTCCAATAATGACTATACTGAAATTGATCATTGAGCTTATGTAATGCTAGCAATTGAATACTATCTAGTGAATGAGAAATAATTAGACAGTCACATAGCAATGATGCTGATAAAAGAATACTCAAACTAATGACAGACGAATAAAGCGATCTCTAGCACGTGACTGAATCAAGTAGCAAGCTTACTAGTCAGAACGAAGTACTGATCCACAAAAAAATGACTATTCAGATACGAAGATCACTACAATGACGATGACAAATGCACATGCAATGCAGCAATATCAAACTATAACAGATGATAAAGTAACACAAGAACACTAGACTGCAAACAAGAGAGCAAACTGAATGACAATACAGAAGAACAGTAGTCATTGACAGAAGCTAGCATAGCAGCTAAGACAATAGACACGAATACAAATGTCAAGAATCACAGCGAAAATCGCAGACATTGAGATACACAAACTAACATGACATAGCACTAGAATGAACTGCAAATAATGCAAGCTGCTAGGAAGAAACGTAAGACGCAAATAACCAGAATCTAGATACGATAGCAACAGAAAAAGATAAAACGACAAAGACAATGAATAGCAACAACGATAGAAACAGAATAGCTAGATCAAAGCAGAATAAGACGAGAATAAATGACCAAGAACTGAAAGAATCATAATAATACAAACTCAATGCATCATGAGAACTGAAAAGAAAAATAATGAATCAAGAGAAAAACAGATCAAATCAAAGAAGCAAGAAAAGAAAAAGAAATCAATCAAATTAAAACAAAAAAGAGGCCAAGAACAGAGCACAGAAAGCTACGAAGTCTTCTCTGCACTACCCTGCTCTCTCCCAACCACTAAGGCTTTAAAGCAAAACAACCCTCTAAAGGCTCTTTTGACTTGGCTAATCCTAATCCTCTCTCTAGTGGCCTAAGGGGTATGCAGCCCCTCTAATCCTATTTATAGTTTGGCTAACGGGTCTCCGCCCCGTTACACCCGCTAAATCCAACGGCGCCCGCTCCCGCTTTTGCAGCTTTTGCGAAATTCCCGTTTCGCCCCTCCTGCACCTTCTGGGAAGCTTCCGCGCTCCTCGCCTCGCACGCCTCGCAAACACCTTGAGTCCACGTCGTCTTCGACATATCCCGACCGTTCTGACCTCAGCGCCACCTGTGCCTAGTTCGGTCCACCGTGTCTCGTCACGACTCCGCCTCGACGTCCTGCAGTCACACAGACAAGAAACACGTCAAATAGCACCGCTCGATACATGAAAGCGTAAATAGAGATCAAACCTGTCGAGTCATCAGAATATGCATCCTTAACCCATACGACCAAGTTTGACCGAGTCCGACCGAGCCCGTTACACCACGTAACGTCAAGGTCCGAACCAACCAACTCAAACTCGACTTTTCGTAAATCGATGTCAATTACTCATTACACAACGGGATGACCTCCACATGGTCTCTCATTTTGGCAGCAGAAAGATTTGATTCTATCTTAAGATCTAATCTTGTTGAAACATGTAAAATTAACTGTCATATATAATCAAGATTAGATTTTGTCATGGCGGAGATGGCCAAGATTAAATCTTGTGCAGCTAGCCTTCTAAGAGCACTAAAGAAAATTCAATTTGTTGAAACATATGCTTAATCTGGTCTTATATGTTAAGTTCTTAATGACATTAGCATTTAGATACACATGTAAACTTGATGCCATGCTAATTTTGAACTCATATATGACATTCATGTTGAGCTTATGTTTCCTTTGCAATGACTTAAATGATTCATATGTTAACATGTTGGTTAAATCATTTCTATGCCATGTTTATCTTGTCTGGATATTTATTATTATTGCTGGAATTAAATTAAGAATTATGCTTATGCCACATATCTTACAACACAAGCTTCTTCACTGTCGTGAACAATGAGATGGACTATGATATCGAAAAACGAAGGAGGAAAATACATCTCAAGATGACATAGAGTCATCACCACCTCATCCTGCAGGGTATCTAGTCCTTCGGGATCGATGATTTTCTGAGCAATTGTGTTAAAGAAATAACAAAACCTCGCGATTGTCTCTCGGACTTTGAATGGTAAAACATTTCTAATTGCAATAGCGAGCATATGTACTCAGTCCAAATCTTATATTCCTTGGTTCTGCAACGAAGTCTGCAAAACTCCTATCGATGTTTCTCTACTGGGAGGAATCATCAAGGTGTCTTAGCATTCCATCCTTCTTGCACTCCTCCGAGTGCCAACGCAGCAGTTTTGCCTCCTTGGAATTGCAAAAAACCTTTTCAAACGGGGAATTATAGGAAAATACCATGCCACCTTAGCAGGAGGTCCTTTCTTCACCTCTGTTCCCTCGCCATCATCTAATTGATTGTTACGTTTGTATCGGGATGCGTTGCACACCGGACATACATGCATGTTTCCATACTCTTTACGGTACAGGATACAGTCGTTCGGACATGCATGTATTTTTTCTACTTCTATTCCCAATGGACAAAGAACATTCTTGGCTTTATACGTGGTTTTAGGCAACTCATTTCCCTCCGGAAACATGTCCGTTAAAAGAACTAGCAGCGCCGTGAAACTCTTGTTGGACCAACCGTTGCTTGCCTTCAATTTCAACAGTTTAAGCACGGCCGACAACATCGTGTACATTGACCTGCAACACATGAACAAAGGTTTCTCCGAGTCCTTCATCAAGCCCCGGAATTTAATGTACTCTCTCTCATCATAGTTCTCTTCTACATCGCGGTGTATCTGATCTAGATTATCATCGTGCAACCTATCCGAATCCGAACAACAATCTACATCATCCGGCGGCATGTCAGTCAGTTTATGGACAGTACATATATTCCATCCCCTTATTCAACATATCCTCCTCGGTAGCTCTTGTAAAAGCAGACATGCCATTAATGTACTCTTCACTTACACAGTTCGCAGCATACATCCAACTTCGATCCTACGTTATGTATATATATAACAACTTAGTATTAAAAATTAAATTAATTAATTATTATTAGATATATACCACATGCATTGAGGCTTTGCTAGCTTAATTCATATTATAAACACAACATCTATTTCCCCAGCGATCGCTGAAGGTATATAACCAACAATTTTGACAAATTTGGCCTCCCACATGACGGGAACTGATCATGTATGGTCAAGTAGATGCAAACCATCTTCAATAACACTCACCAAAACATAGATCTAAATTGTAATGCAAAGAAAAATAAATTTTATTACTGACCATATCTAGAGCAACCAGGAACGTATGACTCTTCAAAACTCAATCTCTGCCTCCTCCCACCAAATTAATTGGCCCGAAATCGCCTAGCTTGCCTCCTGAGCGAAAGAGTGCAGCACCGGCCAGATCTGGATCGAAATGAAGACAGATGCGGTTCTGAGTGGCGCAATAAATGTCTAGCGCAATTATCCCCGTAGGGCCACGTCCACGTGCCCCCCCAGCGGCTAACTAGCCTGGAGGGTTAGCCTGGGCACGTGCATACACCGGGCACCGCCACCACCGCCGCCAGGCCAGGCCGGAGGGTCAGGGTAGGCACATCCGTACACACTGGCTCCGTCATCATTCCTGGCCCCGTATCAGGCGGTGGTTGGGTAGCTCACGTTTTACCCTCAGCTGTTTGGGCCGGGCAGGTACAACATTTGGCTACATGCCATGGTCACGTGAAAGGTGCGTTTCATCTCT
Source organism: Bonia amplexicaulis (assembly GCA_036346245.1). Taxonomy (NCBI): domain Eukaryota; kingdom Viridiplantae; phylum Streptophyta; class Magnoliopsida; order Poales; family Poaceae; genus Bonia; species Bonia amplexicaulis. Next base: position 13,424,487 of record CM070738.1, on the reverse strand, counting down.
TCATCTGAAGTTGCACTCTGTCACCTAAACTTGCAGTGTACTAATTCACCCATTCTGAAGTTATACTGTTAGTTACCTAAAATTACAGTGTAAAAAAGTGACTGAAGATGAAGAGAAAAAATAGTCACCTGTGCAATAGTCACTCCCAAAGGAAAAAAAGAGGGACCAGTACGCCGGGGAAGATAGCTAGTGCGCATGTGCAGAATTTTTTAGTTTGGGTATCAAATTAGCATAAAAATTCCGAAAAATTACAGTTGTATTTCTGAAATTACTCACATATATATATAAAATTTCAAGTTTAAAGTCATTCCACATGGAGAGTAACAAATGAGAAACTTATGACGAGTGATAAATCAAAAATAAAAGGAAAAAAAATCAAATGTTAGTGTTCAAACTAATATATTTTTTCTTCTAACATATTTCGAGTTTGAACTATGCAAGGGATTTAATTTTTTTTCTGGGTAAGAACCAAATATTCGCGTACATGGTGCTTGTGCATAGGATGTAACCAGTTTACTGGAATTTTTGGCACATATAGCACTGTTTGAATCCGTATTTACAAAATTATCAGTATGCGTTTGGTATTAGCAAAAATGGTATTTTTGCCGCTCCGTTGCGTTATGGATGGAGATATTTAAAAAACGATAAGTATTTGGCTGACATGTGGGTCCTTTAAAGGATGAAGAGGAAGGCGCATGCAATTTCTTTAACTGATGCACCAAAAATGCTACAGAAGCCAACTCAGGACTGGAGGTGCCAAAGCTTGGTGTGTTTGTAGGCAGGTTAACTGCCAAAATTGCCAATACTTGTTTTGTTTGTTCACGTGATGGTGTTACATGCATATACAAATTTGTAATGACAAGTTCAGAGAAGTGATTTCTGAAGTCTAATTTATGGACAATAATAGTTCCTCCTTGATTGGTGGATTTACTGGTGTAGATCAAGGGTAGATAAGATGTAAGGAGCAATCAAAAGTTGAGATGATGTCCAAATTATCAACGTACAAAACAAACCACTTATTAGCTACATAAGTGCTAAATCTATGGGTAGTATATATAGTCATTTGTATACAATTCCTTTATTCTTAGATCCCAAACTAACCTCCTAGCCAAACACTTTCTCTAAGCTCCATATTGTTAGCGGATCCGACCGGCGACATCCGTTTCTCCGTTCCAAAACAATCAGCGCGGGGCGCCGCGGCATGAACCCTGCTAGGTGTGGGTTTGTTCATTTTAGATTTAGTTTATAGCTTTTTCTATTTACATACGATTTTCATTGATATAAATAGAGTCGTTAAAGTGTGTACTATAATTAACTTGTATAGTTCATATTACAAAGATACTTTATTTGAAAATTAGTTACCGCAGAAAAACTAAAACACCTTTTAAAAACACAAAACAAAGAGATCCGTAAACCTAACTCCTCCTGCCTCTACCAACAAGCACCAAAATGCTCAAAACCTATGGCCGACACGATGCGTGGTAGCCATACCGTACCACCCGAGGAATTGTTTTAAAAAAAAGTTTTATGGCGCTCCACCCGTATTGGACCCGGGCACGCCAACATCAGTTGAGCAAAATTGATAATGCATAAAATTCCCCAAAAATTAGACAATTTGATCGACTATGTCGGAAGGCTGCATATAAAATTTCATAATTTTTAAAACTCATTTGCTATATGTAACAACTCCAACAAAGAGTATAATCGTATGAATTTTTTAGCAATATTCACACCGGATAAAATTATTAAAAAATTACACAAGCAATTACGTTGTGTCGCGAGGCTGAACATAAAATGTCATAATTTTTTAGGCTCATATTCTATATTTAGAAAATCAAAGAATCAGTAAATACAAAATTAGTATTCCGGCAGGTAATTAAGCCTGCCGTCCGGTGGCGGGGTGGCAGGGCACCTGTCGCACGGTGTCCGGGCGACTAGGGGCACATGTCGGCTCTACGGCGTCATTGTCCGGTGACCAAGAGGCAAAAATGCTATTTTTTTGTTAATATCATATGTATATTGATATTTTTATAAATACGAATTCCAACAATGTCCTATGCCAAAAACTTAGTTAACTAAATAGGCATGTAGCTCCTTTTCCCCTGCACAGCTTGTTCTTTTTCTTTACCCCAAAACCCTTCTTCTCCCCCTTTCACTCCAACTAACAAATACAACTTCCTCCAAAAATCCAAATCTGAGCCTCTCTTCTCCATTTCCTTGTAGATCCACCCCCGAAACCGTAGCCGAGCAAAGATAGGATGGAAGGGCAGAGCCACCCGCTGTTCATGCCGTCCCCGGCGTCCGCCGCGGCCACATCGGTACTCGGCGACGGCGACCTGCTCCCGACGTCCTCCTCCACCTCGGCTTCCCTACCTGCCTCGTCCGCACCGCGCTCGTCTGCAGGCGATGGCTCCGCCACGTGTCCGACCCCGCCTTCCTCCGCCGCTTCCACGCGATCAACCCGCCCTGCCTCCTCGGCCTGCATGTCGCCGAACGCACCTCCCCGACACGTTTAGTGCCATTGCTCAGCTCCCCGAGCTCGCCACCGCTGTGTCGACCTCGTCCTCAGGACCATAGGCCGCTCGACGGTCCTCTTCGGCTGCCGCAATGGCCGCCTGCTTGTCCAGATCTACGACCGCGGCACCACCATATATGCGGTACGGAGTCTGCTGCACGCGGTGCGAGACACGCCCATCCTCCCGCTACCCCCTCCTAGCAGCCCCCCAGAGGGACCCCATTTCTTTCGCAATCAGCGTATGTTCCTCCCGGAGGACTACGGCGACGCCATGTCCTGCTTGTGTGTGAACTTCGCATGCAACGGGGAGAAAGTCTGTGCCGACTTCCCCGTCCTACGATCCGGCGTCTGGGGCGCCCAGTGACCAGTAGTAACGGAGCTCCATAAGTCCCCGATTGAAATTACGGTGTGTTGTAGGGGTGGCCCCCACGTAAACTCAGCCAGCCTGTTAGAAAGCTGTAAGGCCCAAAATGGGACATGTACAATGACGTATATGCCCCTAAGGGGGGCATTTCAGTGCAAGGGTATAGTTGTAAAATGCTCTCCATGTAACCGTATATATATATGGAATCCAGCCCAAGGAAAAACCCTAGAAGCATTGTTCACCTAACTCTCCACTACCATCTCTCTCTCTTTTGGTCTGTAACCACAACAGTTGGTGCCGTCCGTGGGGAGGACAAGATCAAGCCTCAAGATCCGAAGAAGGATGGCACCAAAGAAAGCTTCCCCATCAGCGGCAAAGAAGAAGAAGGGAAACACGATGGAGTCCCGCGTGAACACCAGGACCTCGGCGTTAGCAGCCACAGGCGTGGATGGCGACGCGGCCACGACAGCCGTGAACATCGACGCTCATGACGTAACGATCGACCCCGCTACCGCTGGCGCGACGGCTGGCACCACTCCGCGCGCGACGATCGACCCTACCACCGTTGACGCGACGACTGACACCACCGCTGACCCCGGGTGCTCCTTGTTTCCCAGGGCTGCGGAGAGTATATCGTTCTCCCTTGTTCCCTGGAATGATCCCTGGGAAGATTCAACACTCAGCTCTACCTACAAGAGCACGACATGTCATTTCACTTCCTACGAAATTATGGAGTAATTACAAGCTACATAGTTCGATCAATATCTTACCAGGCGCTGGGACACTTGCTGGTCTGCAGGGTTTCGAAAGGAGACGTCCCCCGATGTCGTTGTAGATGACCTTGCTCTAATCCAATTTCGAGAACGGTCATCCGGGATATTGGCAAATGGCGGGGCGGTGTCCTGTAGGATTGCCTGTTTGTCCTCCCTCCTCCACTGCGGGATTTTACCCGCATACCCAGCTGTGCCAAGTCTGTGGGGGTGTGTGTTTTATGCCTGGAGGGCCTTGTGCGCCGCACTTGCATTTTTGAAATCTTCGGTCGTCTTCATTGCCTTGAACTCTTACCATTGTGGTTGCAGGAATGGGTATTTATGAAAGGGTTTTTCATCCTTCTCCATGTAGTTCTTCCATGCTTTGCACGCCGTTAACAAGGCTTGTCATTGCACGGCGTCTTGGTGTTCTTCTGGGATCTCGAACGATGCCAAAATTTCTGTCAGCAGCTCATGTTTCCATGTCCTAGGCACGCTCTTCCACGAATCGAATGTGATCTCAATTCGTTCTCGTGCAATTATCCCGATCATTCTTCGGAATGCGCATACTGCTTGGCGAGGAAGGAGCGGGGTTCCAAATCCATCGACCTCTGTGATGGTAAATCGGCCCTCAGGCTTTTTCGATAGCCCTCTTCCTTGGCGTTTTGATTTTGGAGCGGACGCATCCAGCGATGATGTTGAAGAATACGCGGATGTCATGTTGGCCTTATGTACATGTATACAACAACAACAATATATGTATACAATATATGAAACAACAACAATATATGTATAAGATTTATGAAACAACAACAATATATATGTATACAACAATAAGATTTATGATACAACAACAATATATGTATAAGATTTATAAAACAACAACCATATATATGTATACAACAATAAGATTTATGAAACAACAACAATATACATAAATGCAAATACCCACATATATGTCGCACATTCTCATTCCACTTGCTTATTTCCTTTCAAAATCAGCCCTTCATGATGATCAATGCGTACATAACTAGTTTCGTCACGTTGTTCGTTGTTGACCCTTATGCCATTTCCAAAAGAAGGTAACTCGTCAAATTGATTGTATTCTTCATCATCCACTACATTCTCTACACCGACAATCCTCCTTTTTTCATGAAGAACTACATGATGTTTCTTATTTGTCGGGTCAGTTACATAGAAAACTTGAACAACTTGGTTGGCGAGTACGAATAGTTCGTCTTTGTACCCGACACGTTGGAGGTCCACGGTACTGACACCGTACTTGTCAACCTTCACCTATGGGACACCCAATGACAGCGAAATAAGGGGATCTTGAAAACCACGTAGTCGAGCTCCCAAATCTCTTCTATGAAACCATAATACGAGTTTCTCAACCCATCGGTACTGAACGCATCTATGCGGACACCGCTGTTCTGGTTAGTGCTCTTTACATCCTAAGACTGTGTATAGAATGTGTACCCATTTATGTCATATTCTTGCCATGTCACAACTGTAAATATTGGCCCTTTTGCCAACCATGTCACCATCTCACTTGGCGAGCTCCTAGCGATTTGCTCCTTCAACCATTGGTTGAACCGAATGTCGTGCTGCCTCATGATCCAAAGATCCGGCCGCCCAGATTCTGTTGTCGAAACACATCCTTGTGCTGGTCGACATAAGGCGCCACTTCAGTCATGTGTTGCAAGACCGTGAAATGGGATTGAGTATACGTGTCCATATCTGGAGTGATTACTTTCCTTCCGATAGTTCCGATACCCTTTAGCCTCCCCTCACGACGAGATTGAGACACTCCTATCGATTGAATCTGAGATATATAATCGACACAAAACTCAATGACCACTTCGCTTGCATAACCTTCGACGATGCTGCCCTTCGGCCGAGATCGATTCCGTACATAGGATTGAGAATTCCCATGAACCTCTCAAACGGGTACATGCTACGTAGGAAGACGGGCCCGCATATTTTTGTCTCCCACACAATGTGAACAATGAGATGGACCATGATATCGAAAAACGAAGGAGGGAAATACATCTCAAGATAACGTAGAGTCTGAGAGACCATGTGGAGGTCATCCCATTGTGAGTGATGAGTAATTGACATCTGTTTCTAAAAGTCGAGTTTGAGTCGGTTTGTCCGGACCCAGACGTTGCATGGTGCAACGGGCTCGGTCGGACTTTGGTCAAACTTAGTCGTATGGGTTAGGATGTATATTCTGATATTACGACATGTTTGATCTTGTTTATGCTATTTGCGCGTTCATGTATCGAGCGGTGCTATGTGACGTGTTTTCTTGTCTGTGTGACTGCAGGACGTCGAGGCGGAATCGTGGCGAGACACGGTGGACCGGACTAGGCGCAGGTGGCGCTGAGGTCAGAACGGTCATGAGGTGTCGAAGACGACGTGGACTCGACGTGTTGCGGAGCGAGCGAGGCAAGGAGCGCGAAGCTCTGGAAGGTGCGGGAGGGCTAAACGGAATTTCGCAAGGCTGCACAAGCGGAAGGCGGCTCCGTTAGGGTTTAGCCGGCGTAACGGGTTGGAGACCCGTTAGCCAAGGGCTATAAATAGAGGTTGGGGGCTGCATACCCCTTAGGATACTTGAGAGTGAGTTAGGGTTTTGAGAACTCATTTATCCCTTTGTGTGGGTTGTGTTCCTCCCAAGAAGCATGTGAGGCTCTTGGTGTTCTTGAGGATTGAGAGGGAGAGGATGGATTGAGAGTCTTGTAATCATTCCTTTCTCTGTTTTAATTTCAATATGAAAAGGATCATGGTTGAACTGAGTTTGCTATTTGTCTTTCTGGGTTTAACTATCATTTTCAGTTCTTCTGTTCATTGTGGTTGATTGCTCTCTAAGTTGTCCCCTTTTTGGCTAGTTTTTGTTCTTTTAGCTCTGGGTCAAATCTCTGATTGAATAGCTGCAGAAGCAATTGGCTTTGAACTGGGAATCTCTTTTGCTAGTATGCACTCCTCAGTTCATCTGCCTTCATTTAGTCTTTCTTCTTTGCTATTTCATTTTCCCACTGTTCGGTTCTATGTCCTCAATCGTGAGTTTTTCTCTTCCAACAATTTCTGATTAACTATCTGCAGTCCTTTTTCTTTTTTCATTTTCCCTGCCGAAAATTTTCAGCAATTTGCGGCTTGCAGCAGATACCGCTCTCCACATTTTTGTGCTATTTTCGAGTGGTGCAGAAACCAACAGCATACGGCTGCAGTCTGAACTTTTCTGCATAGTGTTGGTCTGCGGTTCTTTTTACTGCTGTTTTAGCCTTTGCAGTCTGTCTTCGTGATCTTCTGCAAAGATTGTTTTCGGCATGGCTGTTACTCTTTGGTTGCAGTTTCTGTTTTAAAGTATCTGTCTTCTCCTTGTCTTGAGGATTGATCAGCTCTTTTGACTAAAGTCCTGGCCATTTATTCTGAAAAGCTCAACAGTTTGGTCTTCATCTCTCGGCTGTGGTTTGGGGTTGCAGTAATTAGTGTTTTTCTTTTTCTCGTCCAGGAAGCACTCATTCCTTCTCTTTGAGTCTTTGCTTGCTTTTCTTTTATTTCTTTTTCTTGTTCTTTGGTGATTTTGCATGCAGATCAAACAGCGGTTTTTTCAGTTGAATTTTTTACTGGCTGGTCTCTGATTTATGCTGAATTTTTCAGTGTCGCATGCGTTTCAAATTTCAGTAAGATTAATTTTAATTTTCTCCAAGGTGCTTTGTTTTGCTTCTTTTTGAAAAACAGTGTACGAATTACCGGGAGCGATTTTTAAAGAGAACGACATTCACCCCCTCTGTCGCCATTTCTGTCCTACAGAGTCATCACCACCTCTTCCTGCAGAGCATCTGTTCCCTCACCGTCATCTGATTGATAGTTACGTTTGTATTAGGATGCGTTGCACACCGGACATACATGCATGTTTGCACACTCTTTACAGTGTAGAATACAGTCGTTCGGACATGCATGTATTCTTTCTACTTCCATTCCCAATGGACAAAGAACATTCTTGGCGTTATACGTGGTTTTAGGCAACTCTTTTCCCTCCGGAAGCATGTCCACTAAAAGACCTAGCAGCGCCGTGAAACTCTTGTTGGACCAACTGTTGCTTGCCTTCAATTTCAACAGTTCAAGCACGGCCGACAACCTCGTGTACATTGACCTGTAGCACGTGAACAAAGGTTTCTCCGAGTCCTCCATCAAGCCCCGGAATTTAACATACTCTCTCTAATCATAGTTCTCTTCTACATCGCGAAGTATCTGATCCAGATTGTCATCGTGCAACCTATCCGAATCCGAACAACAATCGACATCATCCGGCAGCATGTCATTCACTTCACCAGTGATGTCATTAGGCGGCATATCATTCACTTCACCGGCGATGTCATCCGGCGGCATATGATCGTTGACTTCGCCATGACTGGTCTAACATCTATAACCCTTTTTGAAACCTCTCCGAATCAAGTGCGCTTTAATTTGCCCTCGGTTCTTAAACATCTTTAAATTCTCGTAGTCAGTGCATGGATAGTACATATATTCCACCCCCTTATTCAACATATCCTCCTCGACAGCTCTTGTAAAAGAAGACACGCCATTAATGTACTCTTCACTCATACGGTTCGCGGCATACATCCAACTTCGGTCCTACGTTATGTATATATATAACAACTTAGTACTAAAAATTAAATTAATTACTTATTACTACATATATACCACATGCATTGAGGCTTTGGTAGCTTAATTCATATTATAAACACAACAGCTATTTCTCCAGCGATCGCTGAAGGTATATAACCAACAATTTTGATAAATTTGGCCTCCCACATGATGGGAACTGATCATGTATGGTCAAGCAGATGCAAACCATCTTCAATAACACTCACCAAAACATAGATCTAAATTGTATTGCAAAGAAAAATAAATTTCATTACTAACCATATCTAGAGCAATCAGGAACGTCTGAATCTTCAAAGCTCAATCTCTGCCTCCTCCCACCAAATTAATCGTAAGGGCACTCGGACTCCCGCGCGAATCGCTCCTGCAGTAGAGGCTCCCACCGCGCCTCGCCCTGCAGTCCTCGAGTGATCACTGGTTAGCACCATATCTCTTGTAATCGCTCACCCGTGCAAACGGAAATTCAATAAAGTTCGTCGTTTGCAAAACTATTCTTATTTCTAGCTAAGACACGTCCACACGCGCACTCTCCGTGAGTATAAACTACGACACGTGTCCGCGCGCGCACTCTCCGTGAGTATAAACTAAGACACGCGTCCACGTGTGCACTCTCCATGAGTATAAACTAAGACACACATCCATGCGCGCACTCTCCGTGAGTATAAACTAAGACACGAGTCCGCGCGCGCACTCTCCGTGAGTATAAACAAAGACGCGTGGGGGACGCCTCCGCACGCACTCTACGGAGTATAAATAAGATGTAGCGTCGAGGCCCGCCTCCCCACGCACTCTACGGAGTATAAATAAGACATAGCATCGAGGCCCGCCTCCGTACGCACTTTGCGGAGTATAAATAAGACGTAGCGTCGAGGCCCGTCTCCGCACGCACTCTACGAAGTATAAATAAGACGTAGCGTCGAGGCCCGCCTCCGCACGCACTTTGTGGACTATAAATAAGACGTGGATGTTGTGCCTGCGCACTCTACCGAGTATAAACAAGACGCGGATGTCCCAGCGCACGTGTGGGCGTTGCCCCTACACGTACTCTTCGGAATATAAATTGACGTGGTTGATATTCCCACGCATTCTCCGAAGCACGAACCATACGCGGTTGATTGTCTCCACGCAAGCCCCACGAAATATGCGTACATCGCACTAGACGCGGGCCTCCGCGCGCTCCACGACAGCAGATAAGGCGCACCAGAGGCTGGCCCCTGCACGCTCTCCACGGGGTGCATGTAAGGCGCAGTAGAGGTTGGCCCCGACGCGCATCATACGGAGCATAAACGCTCGCGCGTCTACTTCGACTAGGCGCCAGCTCCGCTGCCACCTTGTCGAAGGGTAGGGGACGGAGCGCTCGTGCGTGTACTTCAACTAGGCGCCAGCTCCACTGCCACCTAGTCGAAGGGTAGGGGACGGAGCGCTCGCGCGTCTACTTCGACTAGGCACCAGCCCCGCTGCCACCTTATCGAAGGGTAGGGGACGGAGCGCTCGCGTGTCTACTTCAATTAGGCGCCGGCCCCGCTGCCACATTCTCGAAGGGTGGGGGACAGAGCGCTCGCGTGTCTACTTCGACTAGGCGCCAGCCCCGCTGCCACCTTCTCGAAGGGTGGGGGACGGAGCGCTCACGCGTCTACTCCGACTAGGCGCCAGCTCCGCTGTCACCTTTTCGAAGGGTAGGGAATGGAGCGCTCGTGCGTCTACTTCGACTAGGCGCTAGCTCCGCTACCACCATTTCGAAGGGTAGGGGACGAAGCTTATGGACGTGTGCGAAATAAAGCTCTACGAGTCTCTCGGAAACAAGCACAATAGCGAGAAGTGACAGATACACATATTTGAACCAAGATTTGTTTCACGTTACTTGGACGGTGCTTACAAGGGGGCACGGGAAAAGCCAATCATACAAGCGTCCCCGGACGCTCACGGCCACTATTCGGACTCTTTGGACCGTCGCCAGCGTCAGAGACGCCATCGGGTCAGGAGGTCCGAAATAAGCGGTCGGTTTCTATCAAGCGCCTGCCCCGAACATAGGAACACATTAGTCATAACATAGGGGCCAATTCATACTTTATTCATCAAAAGAGGTGCATGCATTACAACGCACACCAACACACGAAAACACCGTTGTCACATCTGTGGGTCCGCGTCACGTTCTGAGGTGACGGTACCACCTTCGTCGCGTCATGGGACCTCGTCCATCCAGCGGCCAAGGCTCTCCTCACCGTACATGGTCCGCCGCAGCTCCGCCTTCGCCGCGGCCTCCCCGATGTACTCCCAAATCCGCTCGTGAAAAACACCCCGCACAACGACGCGCACGGCACACGACATCACCCCGTCCCCGGCTGGCATTTCCAGCTGGGGGTAAGCCAGCTCCTCGACATGCCGGCAGCCCCGGTGCCTCAGTAGGGCACACGCCAGGCATGATGTCACGTAGGAGCAGTGGTTGCCAAAGGATATCACAGCATTGTGAGTGAGGTTGGTCGCATCCCCGATCCGCCGCAGTGTCCGCGACAGCTCTTCAGGCCCGAAGGAACGAGGGGACACTTCAGCGACAAGATATTCAAGGGCACCTTCCAAAGCCAGCATGGCATCCCATGCGGCCACAGAGGCATCGCCCAAGATTCGGTCCCGCTCCCCATGAGACGCGATGAGACAGCCTTTCTCCTTCTCTAACGCACCAATCTGCTGGAGTAGGTTGTCTCGTTCCTCCGCGGCTGCTCGCTGCGTTGCCGCCACGAGCACCTCGGCGTATGAGATCACCTATGCATGCTCCACCTCCAAGCATTGAATGCGGCCGTCCTTTGCAGAGTGCGCCTCCTCGGACGCGCGAAGGGCCTCTTCGGCAGCATACAGACGATCCTCTAACGCGCTCCGCTCACGGGCGTGAGCCGCCCGCAACGCCTGATGCAGGGCAAGGGTCTGTAAGACAAGGCAGTCAGTAAACTCCCACAAGACCACGTGTCGCCAAGAGGTTAGGCACTCACCCTCATCTCCGAGGCCTCCAACACATGTCGCAAAGAAGGCAAGAGAGCAGGGCAAAGGAAAAGAGGGCAGAAGGCATGAGGAAGAGAACGGGTGTGGCGCCGCATGGGGGTATTTAAAACCCCTCACCTCCCGCACCGCGGGTAGACGTAACCGGCGGAAGGCGGACCGCTCGCCTCCCCATGATTAATGCCAAAGCGGCGTGGCCATCGACACGCGTCGTGCTTCGTTGGAAACGGACGCTCGACCGCGATCGTACGATGGCTTGACAGCGCATGATACGCCAATCGCCTTCCGCCACGCGCCCGCGGCCTTGCAATAACTACGGGCCGCATGACGTGGCGCACCCTCCGGTGCATGTCGGCACAATTCTCGGGGCCATCAATGCAGCGGCGGTGGGCCAGGGGCCAGCTAACCTCAGCTGCAACTTCGGCGGGGTCTCCGCTCCCGCAAGGATACCCCGGCTCCGACCTCGGCCCCGCCACCCACGGAGGGCCGCCTCACGACGCCGCCATAGGAACGGGCAAGAAGCTCAAGACCACCTCAACCCGGCGGCTACGGGGATCGGCGCTGCCCGCCTATATTTCTAGGGCCCAGTCGGGCCTCCGACTCGCCTCCACACACTGGGAGCACCTTCGCATCCCGTTTCTGACATTCTAAATATCCTGCTTCACACGCCTAACGTCTCACAAATCATACCCAGGGAGTGCGGTCCCGCGTAGATTTGGTGTCCTATTGATAGGACTCCACTGGAGCCAGCCTTGATTGAAACTCCCAGCAACTCCAAAGACCACCCGGACTGCGAAGTCCAATGGGTGTAAGCTGAACCGCCGATCACGGTCCAACTCCCGTAAGGTGGTGATAGCGTACGCCGCACGCCAGGACGAGGAGGTGTTCCCGCGCAGCCACGAGCCACATGGCCGCACCTCGCCTTCAACCTGGCGCGGCGACCCCGGAGCACGCAACTACGAAACCGCCCGACGACATCAGGACGCCCCTCGGCTCCGCATCCATCGGCCCAATCAGCGCTCCGCCAGGCCCAGCATAAGAAGGAAGGCCTCTACACCCCGCTCTGATCTCAGACCCACGGAGCGAAGCCAGAAGCTTCACTCGAAGCACAAGCCCCTCGCCCGGACATGTCTCCAGCCGGAGCTGCCTTCGGCGGAAGTTTCGACCCCAAGCAAGACCAAGTGGCTCGGCAACATAGCTTCAGCCTGTGAAGTCCTTCACCATGAGAGGCTCATGTTGCAGGGGTGGCCCCACCTAAACCCAGCCAGCCTGTTAGAAAGTTGTAAGGCCTAAAATAGGACATGTACAATGACGTGTATGCCCCTAAGGGGGGTATTTGAGTGCAAGGGTATAGTTGTAAAACGCTCCCCATGTAACCGTATATATATATATATATATATATATATATATATATATATATATATATATATATATATGTATGGAATCCACCTGTGGGAAAACCCTAGAAGCATTGTTCGCCTAACTCTTCACTATCATCTCTCTCTGTTTGGTCTGTAACCATAACACGGTGGGTCACAAGTTGGTCATGGACAGCAAGCCCTATATGATGACCAGTGCAAAGTACATTCCTGGGTTGGATTTGGCCGCCGCAAGCTTCTTCACTGTCGAGCTCCCAGACGGAGTGGGGCAGAGCCGAACATTCAAGCCCAGGCTCTCACGTGCACAGGATTCCGGGCTCCATCTCCTTGATGCAATGGGGTTCCAGCTTCGTGTCTGGCATGGCGACGGTGTGGGTACTGGGTGTTGGTGGATACCATCTGTGTGCGTGAGAGGCATGCGGTCATATTGTGCGGAGATGGGAACCAGAGAATGGGCGCACTGCTCCTGTTTTGATTGTCGGGGTTTGGGACAATGCTGAGTTTGTGGTCTTGCGGCTGGGGGCCAGTGGCGTCATCTGTTGGATTCATCTGGGCAGCAGGGCTGTGGAGATGGTCTATCAGAGGACGCCAGGGAACCATAATTATATTATGTTTATCCGTTCAGTTATGATGGTCTGGCCACCCATCTTCCCAGTTCTTAACAATGGACGTCAAGAATAGCGACCATTTAACATCCGTGTTCCAGTGTTCTACGCAATTTTGTTTTATTCTGAACTTCTGGTAGTTCATGTAACGCCCCAATTTGTGAGGAAATAGGGGTGTCGATAATCTGTAACCATCTAAGACTGGACTGGACCGGACGAGTATCATGCCTGCTTACGAACATTTGAGAAGAGTTAGTTTGATTGAAATAAGACCTAACGGTCAATTTTAACAATAAACCGGGCGTACAAGCCCACATCTCCCTTACTCTAGTTACCAGTTCCACATTTTCCAAAGCTACCGGCATACGGCCACAACCTTAGTAATGTAAAACTTTGCATGAAATATATATACTACAATTATCTATACAATATTTAGGTATTTCTGGGCTGTCAAGGAAATAGCTACAATTTAACATGGCATTTATCGGTGGTGGGAATTATCTAATAAATAAGCAATTACCATAAATACATAATTTAAAGGGCACGGGATTCCAATATGGTCAAGGACTTGTGACTTGCCTTGGTGCTCAACTAGCTCGGTGATTTTGTAAACTATGCTCCCTTGGTCTTGACCTCGCACCGAAGCCTCCGAAAACTCCGAAGCTAGCGCAAACACACAAAAACAACATAAGTTCGGCTTGAGCCTAATCAAGCGAGGAAAAATAAATCTATGAAAAAGGAGTAAAATGCATAAATATTCAAATGAGAGATTTTTGAATTTTTAGATTTTTCTGGAGAAACATTTGGTGGATTGGAGGTGCCAGATGACTCTCCACTCATCACCAATTTGCTAGACAAGGAAGTGTTCGTTACTAAGGTTAAAGCACCTTGGGACCTCTACTTCGATGGGGCCTATCAGTAGAGAATGATCCCGATGGCACTCCAAGGCAGAGAGCTGGCGTAGGTTTAGTGTTTAAAACCCCCAAGGAGGAGTGATCCATCATTCGTTCTCACTCCTTAAAGAGGAATGCTCTAATAATGAAGCAGAGTACGAGGTACTCATCTTCGGTCTGTTATTAGCACTCTCCATAGTGATACATTCTCTATGGGCTCATGATGATTCACAACTCATTGTTCGACAAGTAAATGATATATATGAAGTTCGCAAGCTAGAGCTCATGCCATATTATAATACGGCTCGAAGGCTTATGAAGAAGTTCGATCATATCGAAGTCTTGCATGTACCGTGCAGTAGGAATGCACCAACAGATACCTTGGCTAAGCTCACGACAGCACTTGTCCTCCCGGAAGGCAAACCTACATGGATAACTATTGAGGAGAGATGGCTTCTTCTGGCTGTCCTCGAACTTACTCGGTAGAATATGAAGTCAACACAGTGGTGACCAATGTCCTCGGTGAAGATGACTAACACAAGCCATTCATTGATTACTTCAAACTTGGAAGTCTGCCTGATGATTCAGCACAAAGGCGCCATCTACAATGTTGCCTCCCTTCTTACATCTACAAGGTTGGAGTCCTCTAAAACAATCTTATGGGCAAGAAGTGCTTCTCCGATGTGTTGATCGTAGAGAAGCTGATCAAGTTTTATGGGAAGTACACCAAGGAATCTGTGGCGAGCACCAAAGTGGGCCAAAAATGTGTCACAACATCAGGCTAGCGGGATATCATTGGCCCAGTATCATGACTGATTGCCAAGGTGGCCAAATCATGTCATGGCTACCAGATCCATGGCGATTTCAAGCACATGCCGTCTGCTCCTCTTCACCCCACTGTTCCCTCTTGGCCTTTTGATTCCTGGGGAATAGACATTATTGGGCTCATTGACCCGCCATCGTCCAGGGGGCATCGTTTCATTTTAGTCGTAATTGACTATTTCTCCAAATGGGCAGAAGCTGTACCCCTACGAGAAGTAAAAAGTGATAATGTGACTAATTTCCTAGAGAGGCACATTATATACCGCTTCAGGGTTCCGCACCGTATAACCTCCAACAACGGTAAAACCTTTACGTCCCACAAGATGCAAAGATTCATGTCCAAGTACAAGATTAAGTGGAATTACTCCACTGGCTATCACCCTCAAGCCAACGGAATGGTCGAAGCATTCAATAAAACTCTTGGAAAGATACTAAAAAAATGTCAACAAACATCGAAGGGATTGGCATGATCGTCTCTTTGAAGCTTTGTGGGCGTACCACGTCACTGTCCATACCCCAACATAATGCACCCAAACGCTCTTGTTTATGGGAGTAAAGCTGTCTTACCACTCGAAGTACAAATACCCTCATTACGAGTGGCTATCTGTGATGAACTCACTCAAGATGAGCAGATCCAACTGCAATTTTAGGAGCTCGACACTCTAGAAGAGGAGCGACTTCATGCTGTTCAGAAAATGGAGATGTATCGCCAAAACATGGTGAGAGCCTATGACAAGCTGGTTAGGCCACATGTTTTCAGGAAAGGCGAATCGGTGCTCGTACTACGATGCCCCATTATGGTCACTCATAAATACAAAGGGGAAATTTGAGCCAAAATGGGAAGGGCCATATGTTGTCGAGCGATTTTACGAGGGTAGCACCTATCAGTTGATTGATCATTAGGGAGTGACGCCGATGCCTCCAGTCAATGGGAGGTTCTTGAAGAAATATTTTGTTTAAAAGTGTTTTCCTTTCTCTTCTTTCTAAAAAAGTATACATAAAAAAAGGAAATGGGGCTTGTGACTTCAATACCCTTCCCCTGACCTTGTGTTTTCTCTTTTTGGACAACAATGTCCCATAACAAACGGTTTTCCCTGCAATATGTCAAGATGATGACCAAAGATTCGACTGCCTCAGGACTTGGGACGAAATGCTCCATACACCCATTGCACGGTTTACATGCCAAACAGTCGCTACTGGGGGCGTGAAAAGCTAGCTCGAGTCATTCTCGGGTAGCGGGGATAACATGCTCCTTGTTTTCTTCAACGCGCCTCAAGACCTATGGAGACATCAAGCACTAGAGAAGACTATAGAAAAAGAACATGAAAGGGCTACCTAGCCAACACAAGTTTGGTTTAGTGTGTAGCCGCTTGCCACCCTGTGAGGCGTATTAACAAGTGACAAAAAAAACAAGCCTACAAGGATCATTTAACCCATAAAGGTGGATGGCTATTCTCCAAATTCTTGGAAAGTTGTGCCCTTCAAAAAGTAATGCAAGAACTTTTGAAGAAGCAACTTCAAGTTACAAAGTTAAGGAATCGCAATAAAAGAGGTAGCAAAATTCATCCTCATAAGTGAAAAGGGATAAAAAAATCCCACTTCAAACATCCAAAAAATTTCTCCAACAATCAAAGGAGGAAGTTCTCTCAAAGTTGAAACAGTCGGAAGGAGGAGGGTAGTCATTCACCATCCCCAGCAAAAGTAATGGCAATATTTCTAAGCCATTTCTCAAAGCCATTCTTCCTGTTTAAGCCTAACTAAGTCTCTTGGTTTGATGAGGCAAAGCGTTAGGATGTTCATTGTCCTTCGGCAACACTGTTCTCCCCTAAAACATGAACACTCGCCATGGTTTTGCGGTGTACAGTGGCCAAGTCCTCGTCAGCCTTACCAAGGTAGCTCCTACAGTTTGATGTTCAGTGGGAGAACCAACATTTAAAAAAAAGTATTTGCCAAGCTCTGTCTTCCCCTGTTTTTCTCATTTCTTCTTGGCCTCGTCTCGATGCTTATGAGTATTTAGCTTGATTGGCAGCCGGCAAATCCCTGCAATATGAAGTCGTTTCAGTCTCCAGTTTAATGGTCATTCACTTTAGTGCAAGAGTGGTGACTTATCATTTTGGGAGCAGTGTAGCACGCCAGTGTGAATATGTGAAACCCTTCCACCTGGTTGGTATGGCACCGTAGCAGCTACACGGTCATGACTAGGTCGGTAAAACCCCTTCAGTGCGTGGCATGGGCTTTTGCCACAAATTGAAGATGACTAATGGCATGGTCTTTCACCTCAACATAGCTGTATGGTATGGTCTTTCGCTCAACACAACTAGATGGCACAGTCTTTCGCCTCAACACAGCTCTACGGTATGGTCTTTTGCCTCGACAGAGCTATGTGGCATGGTCTTTTGCCTCAGAATAAGTATACTATGGCATGGACTTTCGACTTCACAAAAGTATACACTGGCATGGTCTTTCGCCTTAGAACGAGTATACTATGGTGTGTTCTTCCGCCTCAGCATAAGTACATGGTGGAATGGTTTTTTGCCTCAACATGGCTATCTGGCATGATTTCTCACCTTGACACATATATTCTAACCTTATACTAACCTTATCAGGTTTGACTGCATGATGTTTGGTTGCCCAATCACGGTACTCAGAGCCATCGCCTGACCACACGGTACTCGGAGCTGTGGTACTCTTCGACCGAACAATTCCGACCACGCAATACTCGGAGCCATCGCCCAATCACGCAGTGTCCAGAGTCATGACACCTGCTGGCTAAGCAGATTCGACCACGCAGTAGTCGGAGCAGTGGCCCGACCGCGTGGAACGTCGGCCAATTGATCACACAACATGGAGGATCGCAGCACTCGTCGGTCGAGCAATTTCATCCAAAAGCTGACCGCTATTCTTCAACTACCCCGTGACTTCAACGTGTACTCGAATACATGGCTATTTGGCATACGCCAAGACTACTTCCAGCATTATCAACATACCGGCCCAATCAATAAATCATATCGGAGACTCAGTAATAATTTTATTCAAGCAAAATAAGCAGATGCTTACAAACTTGGTCAAGACATCTATGCAGCATGACTCGAGGAGCATTGAAGATGCCCCGACTCTATGATAAGATAAGATGTAAAAGCTAATTTCACTTTATAGTATGAAAAGCAGATCCAACTTGATTTTAAGAAGCAAGCAAAGCTAAAGATGATGGAAAACCTAAACCTATCAAAGCCTGCTAAGAAGGTTTGGGCAGGCCAAAATATGGGTTACACATATAAGACATGATGGCTTCAATCTCCGGCGGCGCCTGGGATGCGAGCTGATCCTTCTGTTTGACAACATGCTCCACATACATCTTGACGTCTTTGCGGCGCCCTTCTAGTCTTGCAACATGCTTAAACAGATAATTGATAGAGATGGGGTGAGCTATGATCATGTCTTTGTTGATATCTGCAAGGCGATGGAGCTCGGTTTCACATGTCCTATCCTTTTGTGCCTCTTTTTCCAGCCTTTCAGCTTCCTCCCGCCACTTCGTTAATGAGGAGTTGAGCTGTTGACTATGTCCCATCAGTTGTGCACCCTCACCTTCAACAAGCTTAAGCTCTTGTGATACGCATGTTTATGCCAGCTTGAGTTGCTATAGTAAAGAGTGCACCTCCTGCTCAGCAGACATGATAATTGTCTCTTCAAATGTTGTTAATCGAGCTTGTTCTTCCAGTTAGATGCTGCTTTAAATCTTTCAAGTCGGACATCAACTTTACTAAGCTTTTAGGGTGAGGATCTTCATAGTCCTTTAGCCACTCATGCGTTGCCATCTCAATCAATTGAGTGATGCGAGTTTTATCAAGGGGTTTTTGTTTCAGGTATTCTTGAATTTCATGTAAATCCTTGTGTACACTTGCGGCATGATGAGCGGAAAGGAAGTCATTGGTCGGGAGGGCAAGATCTAGCTGCTTACAACATTTGTCATCAAGATTGCGGATGGAGTCAAGAGTGAACCTCAGCCTGTTGGATATGAGGGTGGCTATGTATCCATCTAGAGTTCTTTTCAACCTCTTGGCTCGGTCGGATAGTGAGTTCGGGTTGGAAGAAGTCTTAGTCGGATTAGCTAAAAAAACATAAATTTGCAAAGGTCAAGTTTATTTCACCTCACCATCAATAACAAAAGATGCAAGTACTTACAAAAGGGGTGAGCCTTTGAGCATGCTTCGTTCTCCTCCTCAAGATGATATTCCACCAGGTGCTTCCTTTTCTTCTTAGCCGGCAACGCTTTGGCAGGAGGAGGTTGAGGGCTAGTATGGCCAAAGGACGTCTCCGTGACACATGGGGGAAAGATTGTCCCGTAAGGTATGAAAGCATGGAGCGCCTGAAACATCCCCTCGTCAATGAGGCCAAGCTCCTCCAACATGTCCACACTAACATACGTCCACTTAAGCCCAAGATGTTGCAATAAGCAATAGGGTGATGTATAAGGTTTCTATCGAAAAGAAAAGGGGAGGTGAACGGACCTCGGAAGCCCCTTGCAGGTCCTTGCCATCGGGTGCAGTAGCAGTCACCGCCATCGTACCCTAGTGCTTAGAAGAGTGTTTCGAGTTCGATAGTGTCACATCAGATGAGACACTGAAGGAAGGCGAACTGATCGGCGGTACTTCTTCAGCCGTAGATCTAGATCACGGTGCTTCAATACTCCAATGAGTACTCCCTTTGACCACATGGATTTCTACCGCAACTGTCTCCCGATGTGTTTGGCCATAGTGAGTTTCAACCACGGACGTTTCCGATGGGTTTCGACCACGGTAGTCTTCTGATGGGTTTTGACTACTGGGACTGTTCGAACATGGATGTTTTCTAATGGGTTTCGACCATGGTTGGTTTCGACCACGGCTGTTTTCCGATGGCTTTTGACCACGGTGGATTTTTGACCATTGCTGTCTTCAGATGTGTTTTGACTATGGTGGGTTTCGACCATGGCTTCCGATGGGTTTCGACCACGGCTGGTTTCAACCACGGCTATTTTTTGTTGGGTTTCTACCACGGTGGATTTCGACCACGGCTGTCTTCGATGGGTTTCGACTTCTGTGACTATTTAACCACGGACGTCTTCCGGTGATTTTCGACCGCGACTGTCTGCTAATGGGTTTCGACTACTATGACTGTCGACCACGGATGTTTCCTAAGGGGTTTCGGCCACGACAGCCTTCCGATGGGTTTCTACCATGTGACTTTCGACCACGGAGATTTCCCGATGAATTCGATCACGGTGATGCTCGACCACTAAACGCTTCTGATGGATTTCAACTACCAAGGATTTCGACTACGGGCATCTCCCGATGGATTTTGACCACAATGAATTTCGATCACACATGTTTCTTGGCAGGTTTTGACTCTGATGAATCTCGACCACGGACGGTTTCTTATGGTTGTCGATCACGTTGATACTTGACCCCCGTGGCCTACTCTACTAATTCTTTCGCTCAGGCTATACCTACGATACTGATTTTAGTCACCATTGTTGTCAGATTGGTCATGCTAGACGTTAATCATGCATACTTAAAATCACTTCTGTTGTGTCTGTTCGATACCGATGAGGTCGAGTGGTATGGGCGGGCGCTGTCAAGTGTGACAACCATGGTATCAACGGCCCCATAGACCGATGAGGCTATGGATAATACCAACACCTATACCTTCATCAACCATTCATCTCTTGCATGAGGAACATAAACCGAATACTAAAGACGATAACCAATGCGCAGATCGGAGGTTTTCCGTGGGTTACCCTGCGGATGTAATTAACCGAGGGCCTTCTGAGACCCCGGGAACTAGAACATCATATTGTCTATGTCAGATCTGCTATGCAAAGCAGGCTATGAGCGAATATATATATATATATATATATATATATATATATATATATATATATATATATATATATATATATATATATATATATGTGTGTGTGTGTGTGTGTGTGTGTGTGTGTGTGTGTGTGTGTGTGTATGTATGTATGTAAAGTGATCTGTAATTTTGTTTTTCTAAAATGAATGAATAAAATACATGTTTTCCCTATCTTTTGTTGTGTTTATTTATTTTTATGTACTTTAGTACACTGGCACGCTCACATCCTATAACGCTGGGGCTAGAAATTCACGAGCGATTTCTTACGTCAAACAAAAGAAAAGAAGATGAGCTGTATTGAAAAGTTTCATCTAACAGCTTAAAGAAGGTACATTTAACTTTAAAGCATGTAGCTGCTTCCCTGATTATAACTAGTTGACCTTTTGTATATTCCTTATGCCCTTTAAATTTCTTTTTCAAACAATGACAAAGCAATTCTTTTCTCCTCATCTTTTCCTTTTATCCTCTTGTTCCTCACTTTTGCTCCTGTCACGTGCCTCCTCAGTTTAAGCACTTTCCTCTTTCTTTTGCATCCTGCTAATCTTTCCCTCACTGTTCTCGAAAGAAGATAAGTTTTGTGCCAATGAACAGAAAGAGCTCCTTTCTTTTCATTTCTTGTGCAACTTCCCTAGATTCCTTGATCTCACGCTCTCTCGTGCACTGACATTTCACTAGCATTTCTTTCTTTTATCCTTTTACAGCTCCTTTGCAAAGATCTTTTTTGTTCCCTTTGCGAAGCTGCTTATAAGCATGCAAATTGCCGTGTCAATCTGTCATATCCATTGTTGTCCAAAGCTCCAACTAGCTAGCTAGCTGGTAGCATGCAGAACTCTTCTCTTCTTCTACACTTGTACGTTCTTTGTTTGATCACCTCTCAGTTGACCTATATCTCTGTGTTTGTTTTTCTGTCTCCTATTGGCCATTGCAGGCTGCACATCCTGGTCAGCATGGGTTTCCAGAGGAAGATTCTAGCCAAGAGAACCATCGAAGAGGCTGATGCTGGAATTCCGCAGACTACGAAACTGTGGTCGCTGAAGACGAAGCGGTCTCGTGAGGACGAGGAAGAAGAAGCTCCGAGACAGCTGACGCCGACTGCGAACGGTGCAGGGATCCAAGCTGCCCTGCACTGCCCGCCGGCGCCGAAGAAGCCGAGGCTCGTGCTGGGGTGCAGCTTGGACGGGTTCAAGGTTCTGAGCGTGATGGACTTGCGTTGTTTCCTACGTTGAGCCGGTGTGATGTAGCCTTGTTTTTTTTTTTTTTTTGCCTCCGTATAGGCGAAGTTAGGTGTCTGCTTGTGTTCTTGGACGATAACTTAAAGAGGAAAGATGTATGCTTTGCGATGGTTTTAGACTTTTGCAGCTGTAAGTTAAGGTTTTTCACTGCATGAGAATGGTAAAAGCCGTTTCCAAAACCATTTGTTACCGCTTGAACTAAACCTTGCTCATTTCGGTTTGAGCTTCTAGCTTATTTTACACTATTTATAAATTTCGTCTTTTTCTATACTTTTGGTTTTTTTGAGTTTTTTAGCCGGTTCTTTTTTTCTTGTATTTGTTTACATTATACGTGATGGGCTAACATGTTTTTTTGATTTTTATTTTTTTTTGAATTTAATTATGCAAATAAGGCTCCATCAGCTACAGTGTTTTTTCAGCCAGCTACAATACTTTTCAGCCATAATCCACCCAAAAAAAGATCTTTTGAGCAGGCCGACCTTGAACTGTTTGGACTGATAAAAAGTTGTCAGTATGCTGGGAGTTCTCAATGCTAATTTGAAAAGATTTGTGAGTACGTACTAGTGATTCTATGCAAATGACTTGTCGGCGAAAACAATTAGGGCTCGAGCTTGAATCCAGAATTACCTCGCAAAAGGCAGCACATCAGGCAACAAGGCCAGCGCATTTGCGACAACAAAACAATACTGACGACTTTCTAGTGCACCGGTTTCTTCTTCGTCGTCTTCTTTCTTTTTTCTTTTGGTAGGGATCTTTTAGGGTGTGGAAAAGGTAAATGAACCTTTACCAGCACCACCACCCGAATCATTTTTTTATGCAACAAAACTTAGTACCCAAAACTTAGTACCCAAAGAATTGAATCAAGAACGTACGGTGTGAATTGATCTTTTGTCAAAACTTACATTTCGAATTGATCTTTTTCACTGCTCATCCAAGAACTGTTCAAATTTACCCCACGAGAAGCAAAATGTGAAACAACCATTTGAGAGGTCAAAATCATCCGAAGAAAAGCAAATATGAAACTTGCATTAATCCCATGTAGCCAACTGACCCATTCTCTCAAGAATAGCTTTCTGCATTAATCCAACGTGGTGTAAAGAAGCTAGGGCAGCCGCTGAGCTAGCCATCGACATCGTCTGAGGCGGCTGCCACGCTCTCACCCGAGTTTGCTATCACTCTCGCCGGAGGCTGTTGCCATTGCCACCACCACGGTGACCCAAGGCCACATTCGAGCTCCATGGATGCTAGCAATGGCATGGGAACTCGGGTGTGAGCTAGTAATCCTGGACACTCAGATTTCAAA
This sequence comes from Bonia amplexicaulis, assembly GCA_036346245.1. NCBI lineage: Eukaryota > Viridiplantae > Streptophyta > Magnoliopsida > Poales > Poaceae > Bonia > Bonia amplexicaulis. The sequence continues at coordinate 13,401,068 of CM070738.1, read as the reverse complement.
TAATGGCGCAGACTTTCAGTTAGGATAGCTGCGTATTTTCAGGTTCAGTTGAACCATTCCCGTTTGTTTTTAGTCGTGCGGGATTGCACGTTTCAATTCCTAGATTTGTGGATCACGGGTTGTGTGGATCCCAGAAACTAAGTTCCATTTTACTTGTAAGTTGTTTACTACTGAATGTGAAAATGAGATTATTCCGCCCAATCTGAACATCGTTCGTTCTTCGGTTTCTCTGAAGAAACACTGTAGCACGTCCGGAAATACCACCCGAGAGAACAATTGAGAGGTTCTGAGCGAATCCTCGGTCCTGATTTCCAACATCTGGTATCAGAGCATCAGGAAGACTAATCCAAGAACTCTCAGCTTTGTGGTATGGCGTTGATTCCTCACGCGGCAGTGAAGGAGAGCGGCGGTTCGTCGTTTCACATGCCAATGCTGAACTCCGGAAACTACACGGTGTGGGCGATCCGAATGGAAGCGGTCCTCGATGCCCAAGGTGTATGGGAGACGGTGGAACCAGCGGAAGGTGCTCAGGTGGACGTGAAGAAGGACAAGGTGGTTCGGGCGCATCTTCTGCAGTGCGTGCCCGAAGATGTCCTTCTACAGATCGCGAAAAAGAAGACAGCGCGGGAGATTTGGAGCAGCCTCAAGACCCGGTATTTGGGAGCAGATCGAGTGAAGAAGGCTCGCGTCCAGACCCTCAAAAGTGAATTCGACGCCCTCCGGATGTCAGACACTGAGTCAATTGATGAGTTTGCCGGCAAAATCAGCTCACTGTCCAGTAAGTTTACCTCTCTCGGTGAGACAATTGAAGATTCGGCTCTTGTCAAAAAATTACTCGATTCGGTTCCCGACAAATTTCTCCATGTTGTCGCTGGGATCGAGCAATTTTATGATCTTGAGACCATGGCGTTTGAAGAGGCTATCGGTCGGCTCAAGGCTTATGAAGAACGTGCTGCACGGCAGCGCAGCGGCAATGCCCAAGGCCAGCTCCTGTTGACATATGCCGAGTGGCAGGCGCGGCAGAAGGGCGACAACGCTGAGGCTTCTTCAGGAGGGAAGGGGCGCGGGTCCAACACCACTGACCGTGGTAAGTGGCGTGGACGAGGGCGCAGCCGCGGAAGGTCTGGGCGAGGGACGTCCCGGCAGGAAAATTCGTCAGGCACAGGAGCTGCTGGAAGCACCCGTGACAAGAGTCACATACAGTGCTACAATTGCAAAAACAAGGGTCACTATGCATCGAATGTCGAAGCAAGCGGCGTGAAGAAGAAGCTAATCTCATCCAAACAATCAAGAAGAGCCGCATTGATTTGGTTGTGTCACAGAGGAAAAGGGCCATGTTCGGCGGCATGGTGAAGTCTTTTCGATGAAGAAAAGTTGGAGCCAGAATTGCACCTCGGTAGCAAAAGCCTAGAAGATTCAGACTTATGGTACCTCGATAATGGGGCTAGTAACCATATGACTGGCCACAGAGACAAGTTTCAAGAGCTAGATGAAGCTGTCACTGGAAGAGTGAAATTCGGTGATGGATCTTTTGTCAGGATCAAGGGCAAAGGAACAATTGTCTTTACCTGCAAGAATGGAGATCAAGATCCTTAAAGAGGTATATTACATCCCGATTTATGTAGTAACATAATCAAGCATAGGTCACCGACGTAAGAGGGATTGAGGTGTATCTGGTTGGAGAAAGTATGAAAGTGATTGACAATAGTGGGAAGTTGTTGATGCTTGTGAAGAGAACACAAAACCGCTTGTACAAGATAAATCTGAAGAGCTCAAGGGCAGCTTGTCTACTGACAAGCCTTGAAGATCCATCTTGGTTGTGGCATGCAAGATTAGGACATATCAATTTTGGTGACTTGAAGCTGATAGGGGAGAAGGAGCTAGCAGTGGGTGTGCCTCTGATATGCAGGCCGAATAAGCTGTGTGAAGCATGTGTGATTGCCAAGCATGCAAGGATGCCATTCCACGCAGTAAATTTCGAGCACAGAGACCTCTTGAACTCCTTCATGCAGATTTATGCGGACCAATTTCCCCATGTACTGGGCCGGTAGCAAGTATTTCTTTTGATAGTAGATGATAGCACTTTCGGTGGATGTGGGTTTACACATTGTCGAGAAAGAGTGATACTCTACAAGCATTCAAGAAGTTCAGAACCTTGACTGAGAACAAAACCGGACACAAGATCAGAACATTGCGGACAGACAGAGGTGGGGAGTTCATTTCAGCAGAATTCAACCAATTTTGTGAAGATGAAGGTATTGAGCGGCACGTCACGGCTCCCTACACACCACAGCAAAATGGTGTTGTAGAACGTCGGAACCGAACCGTGATGGCCATGACAAGATCCCTGTTGAAGAGTATGTACATGCCAGCAAAGTTTTGGGGGGAGGCAGTGAGACATTCGGTGTACTTGTTGAATCGGCTTCCAACCAAAGCATTAGGCAAAGGTACTCCATTTGAGGCTATGGAAGGAAGAAAACCACATTTGGGACATCTCAAGGTGTTTGGTTGTACTGCATATGTGAAAAATGCAGCCCCACACATTAAGAAACTTGATGATAGAAGCTCACCTATGGTATACCTTGGAGTGGAAGAGGGCTGCAAAGCCCATCGGCTGTTTGATCCCAGCCAATGTAAATTGAGAGTGAGCAGGGACGTAGTGTTCCAAGAAGATCAAGAATGGAGATGGGATCGTGAGATTGAAGGTGGAGTTGAGTTGTCAGAATTCACTGTCTTGGAGGAGATCAGTTCAGTTGAAACATCGCAACAAAGCAGGTCGGGACAGTTCGAAGAAGCATTGTCGGACGTGGCAGGAGGGATAACTGAAAACTCCCCTCGTCCGACAAATGCAGCAATACCTGTGGTGGAAGCGGCAAGCCAAAACCTTAAACCAGCAAGCAGCCCAGTGTCGACAACATCTCCAGTGTCATTTTCACCGGAGTCACATAATGGTCCAGTTCGGTTCCGATCCCTTGCTGATATATATGCAAACACTGAAGAGATAGCCGGGGATTATGAAGAGGAAGGTGAGGCATTGTTGGTATTGTCAGAAGAACCAACAAATTTCAGAGAAGCTACAACAGAGACTTGTTGGTATGAAGCAATGGAAAGGGAACTTGAATCCATTGAGAAAAACAACACCTGGACCTTGACAGATTTACCTCCTGGACATAAACCGATTGGTTTGAAGTGGGTGTTCAAACTGAAAAGGGATGCAGATGGGAAGGTTGTCAAGCATAAAGCAAGGTTAGTGGCAAAGGGATATGTGCAGAGACCCGGGATTGATTTTGAGGAGGTATTTGCACCAGTTGCCAGGATGGATACAATGAGAATCATCCTTGCACTTGCTGCGAGTAGAAGCTGGGAAGTGCATCACTTAGACGTCAAGACAGCCTTTCTCAACGGGGAGTTAGAGGAAGAAGTCTACGTCAATCAACCGGAGGGATTTGAGGTGCAAGAACAAAGGCATAAAGTGTACAAATTGTCGAAAGCACTTCATGGATTGCGGCAAGCTCCCCGGGCATGGAACACACTACCGACGTAAGTCCAAGGAAATTGGCTTCAAAAAATGTTCTCAAGAGCAGGCTGTGTATACCAGAGGGGAAGGTGAAGCAAATGTGATTGTCGGAGTGTACGTTGATGATCTGGTGGTAACTGGAGGTAATGCCGAAGAAGTGAAGAGGTTCAAGAAGCAGATGATGAAGGAGTTTGAGATGAGTGACTTGGGACTCCTTTCGTACTACTTGGGAATTGAAGTAGAACAATAAGAAAGTCGGATACTGCTCAAGCAAACAGCTTATGCCCAGAAGATTCTGTCGGAATTCGGGATGGAGAACTGCAATCTGACAAAATACCCGATGGAACTCAAGCGCAATTGCATAAAGATTCGAGATGGCACTCGGTTGACTCCACGGAATATAGACGCATCATTGGATGTCTCAGGTATCTATTAAACACACGCCCAGATTTATCATTTGCAGTCGGGGTAGCTAGCAGATACATGGAGAGACCGACAATCCTACACCACAAGGCGGTCAAACAAATCCTTCGGTATCTGTAGGGAACTATGCATTTTGGAATTGTATATGAGAAGGGAAATCAAGAAGTCAACCTCTGTGGTTACTCAGACAGTGACTTAGCTGGTGATCCCGAGGGAAGAAGAAGTACAGGTGGGATGGCCTTTTATCTGAATGGCAACCTGGTGTCTTGGAATTCACAGAAACAGAAGACGGGGGCATTATCATCGTGCGAGGCTGAATTCATGGCGGCAACAGCAGCAGCTTGTCAAGCGCTGTGGATGAGGAGCTTGATCAGTGAACTCACCGGTTTGGAGGCAAAGCCGGTAACACTGTTTGTTGACAACCGTTCGGCAATTGCTCTCATGAGAAATCCTGTATTTCATGGTCGTAGCAAACACATAGATACCAGGTTCCACTTCATAAGAGAATGCATCGAGAGAGGGCAGATCAAGGTGGAGTTTGTGAACACGGGAGAGCAACGTGCAGACCCTCTGACGAAGGCGCTGTCAGGAGTAAAATTGGCAGCCATGCGACAGCTACTTGGTGTTCGTGACTTGGAATCGTCGTCGATTAGGGGAGCATGTGAGCTAGTAATCCGGACACTCGATTTCAAATAATGGCGCAGACTTTCGTTAGGATAGCTACGTATTTTCGTGTTCGATTGAACCATTCCGCTTGTTTTAGTCGTGCGGGATTGCACGTTTCAATTCCTAGATTTGTGGATCACGGGTTGTGTGGATCCCAGAAACTAAGTTCCATTTTACTTGTAAGTTGTTTACTACTGAATGTGAAAATGAGATTATTCCGCCCAATCTGAACATCGTTCGTTCTTGGTTTCTCTCGAAGAAACAACAGCACGCCCGTAAATACCACCCGAGAGAACAATTGAGAGGTTCTGAGCGAATCCTCGGTCCTGATTTCCAACATCGGGAAGCAATGTGCATAGATGGTGATTGGAGTCACAGCGCCGGCCCAGATTTGGGTTGTTCGTTCTTGTCCGTTGCCAGGTCTACCGGAGGCTACTGGCCACCATGCTCGTCGGAGGCCACGGGCCACCATGCTCGTGCGATGCCGCTGTCGGCTTCTTCCGCCTGCTTGATCTGGACGCTCTCCATCGTGTCATGTCTGTCACAAGTGAAGGATAACGGGTAGGCTACGCTAGTTACAATAATTGATGTTCTACCGTATTCAACCGAAAAACATACGTGTAAGGGAGTCATGGATAGTTACCACTAGATGCGCTGCGCAGCGGAAGAAGAGTTGGAGCAGCCCGGTCCAACATAGATGCACGTTGATGAAGAAGAAGCAGTCGATCTGTACACGCCTCACGTCCTACGCAATAGCCTTGCGCTTCTCGCTAATCAGCACAGCAGCAACAGTAGTAGCGCCTCCACGGTGTCCACACGTTCGGGATAGAACGTCGTGCGCTGGTGTGCTAGCACCGCGCGCCCGGCTAGGGTTTCGGGATCCGGCCGAGGGAAGGTGGTGGCCAGGGTTTTAGAGTGAGGTACGCTACCTGCAGCCCCGCCTCCATATATTTATAGAGCATGCTAATGGGTTTCCACGTTGTAGGCCCATTAGAACCCTAATTCCATATGGATCAATATCCCTCTTAGCCTATAAAACCGAATTGTTTATAATTACCTCTTGGGCACATCACTAACAATCTCCCACTTGCGCTAGAGACAATCATATAGGCATGTTCTCCAATTCCAACCCCTTAAGTGTGTGGCCCGTTAGGTTCATGTGTAGACAGCCATGACCCGAAAATCCTTTTCAAGCCATAAGTCAATAGTGGCACCTAACAGGGCATATTGACTCCCGAATACACATAAAGTTCATATCGGCTAAACCTTGATATACACATACTTGGATCCCTTTGCCACACGATACCAGTCGAACTTAAGGCGAGATTCGTGCCACCCTTGTGATAGCTCAACCATTCACTCGATCTTGTGGTGGATTACAATTCATGACTAACCCTTTAGTCACATTGTGATTAACTCTTTAATCACCTTGGCATGGCCATGCACTTCTCTAATCCAACCACATCGAGGGGCCTAGAGATATCTCTCCTGTTATGTAAGAGGGGTAAATTCCATCTTAATCCGCTCACATCTCATTCCATGTTTCATAATACACCTAAAGACCACTTTTATAGCTACCCAGTTACGGAGTACTGTTTGGTAGCCTCAAAGCGCACCACTACACACAGTGAGAAACAATGGCGATTTCAGGTCGAAGGATCCAGTAGGTATACCACTCGAGATCGCTTGATGGCACATATTAACATAACAATCCCAGCAACGTCTCGGAGTGGGTCAATCCAACACCATGTTCTCTAACATGTGTCCACATTATTTATTTGATATTCCTATATCCATGATCCGTGAAACATGATCATCAATCAATACATGTTCTAGTCCATAAATCATTGTTGTCCCACGTAATGACATAAGACTAGGGATCTTTAGAATAACATTAAATAAAACAAAGAGTTTCACGAACAAGTCACATACTTGTCAATCAATGCATACAATCATTATTCAAGGAACCAAATAACACCTTATTCAAAATTTCATAAACACAGACTTGATACAATTATCTCCCACTCACACTAGAGTCAATCATGTAAGTATCTAACACACATTGCACTCGTGTGTGCTTTGATTGTGAGAGAGGCTTTGTCAATGGATCAGCAACATTCAAATCCGTGTGCACCTTGCAAATTTTCACTTCACCCCTATCAATGATCTCACAGATAAGGTGATAGCGCCGAAGTATATGTTTGGACTTTTGGTGTGACCTAGGCTCCTTTGCTTGCGCAATGGCTCCACTATTATCACAATAGAGATCCACTGGACTGGACACACTAGGGATTGCACCCAACTCAAAAACAAATTTTCTGATCCAAACAGCTTCCTTTGCGACTTGAGCGCAATATACTCAGCCTCAGTTGTCGAATCAGCTACCATCTCTTGCTTGGAACTTTTCCAACTCACTGCCCCTCCATTGAGGCAAAACACAAAACCAGATTGCGATCTGCTATCATCTTTATCAGTTTGGAAACTAGCATCGATGTAACCTTTTACAACGAGCTCTTCTTCACCTCCAAAAATAAGGAACATATCCTTAGTCCTTCTAAAGTACTTAAGAATATTCTTTACAGCCACTTAGTGAGCTAGACCGGGGCTAGATTGATACCTGCTTGTAACACTTAGAGCATATGAAACATCTGGGCGCGTACAAAGCATAGCATACATGATGGATCCGATGGCTGAGGCATACGGAATCACACTCATCTTCTTTTGCTCATCAAGTGTTGAAGCACACTGAGTCTTGCTAAGACTAATGCCATGTGACATAGGCAAGAGACCTTTCTTGGAATCTTGCATATTGAACCGTTTCAATACCTTGTCAATGTATGTACTTTGGCTTAATCCAATTAGCCTCTTCGATCTATCGCTATAGATCTTTATGCCCAAAATGTAAGATGCCTCTCCGAGATCTTTCATTGAGAAACTTTTTCTCAAGGAAGACTTCACAGTTTCTAGCATTGGAATATCATTTCCGATCAATAATATGTCATCTACATACAGGACCAAAAAAACAAGTGCGCTCCCACTAGCCTTCTTGTAAACACAAGGCTCTTCTTCATTCTTGATGAAGTCAAACCCTTTGACTACTTCATCAAAACGAAGATTCTAACTCCGAGATGCTTGCTTCAATCCATAAATGGACTTTCTGAAGCCTGCATATTCTCCCAGCATTTTCCGGATCAACAAAACCCTCAGGCTGTGTCATGTACACATCCTCGCTTAGGTTTCCATTTAGGAAAGCCGTTTTGACATCCATCTGCCAAATCTCGTAGTCGAAATAGGCAGCAATCGCTAGGAGGATCCGAATAGACTTTAGCGTAGCGATGGGCGAAAATGTTTCATCAAAATCAACACCTTGAATTTGCTTGAAACCTTTCGCCACCAATCGTGCCTTATAGATGTGAACATTTCCATCCATGTCTATCTTTTTCTTAAAAACCCATTTACACTCAATAGTTTTTACACCATCAGGTGGATCCACCAAGTTCCAAACTTGATTATCATGCTTGGATTCTATTTCGGACCTCATGGCTCCAAGCCATTTTTCAAAGTCTGGTCCCATCATTGCTTCTGTGTAGCTCTTGGGCTCATCATTGTCCAACAACAATAGTCGTGTTGTCCCGTGGTTAGGAGCGTGAACTTTTCAGTTGCACGACGTGCCCTTGTAGACCTACGTGGGGGCGGTGCCTCCATAACCGGTTGTACAACATCTTGTACATCCTGTTGAGGTTCAATAGGAGCTGAAACATTTTTAGGTGTTTCCCAAATTTCTTCAAGTTGCACCTTGCTCCCACTAACACCCTTTGAAAGAAACTCTCTTTCCAAAAAGACACTGTTCCGAGCGACAAACACTTTGCCTTCTTCCCGATTGTAAAAATAATATCCTTTGGTTTCCCTAGGATACCCAACAAAGAAGCATTTATAAGATTTAGGATGGAGCTTATCAGATGTCAAATGTTTCACATAAGTCTCACAACCCCATATCTTAAGGAAAGACAATCCAGGACGTTTCCCTGTCCATTTCTCGTATGGTGTCTTTTCCACTGATTTAGATGGAACTTTGTTTAGTGTAAACGCAGCAGTTTCTAGAGCATATCCCCAGAAGGACAATGGAAGATCAGATTGGCTCATCATTGACCGAATCATGTCTAACAAGGTCCAGTTCTTCCGTTCAGATACCCCGTTCCACTAAGGCGTGCCAGGCGGAGTCAGCTGTGGAACAATTCCACACTGTTTTAGATGTTCACCAAATTCATGGCTCAAATATTCACCTCCACGATCAGATCGTAGAATTTTAATTGTCTTGCCTAGCTGATTTTGTACTTCATTATGAAATTCTTTGAACTTTTCAAACGATTCAACAAAATCCGAATTTCTTATTTCCAGTTGATCTTTGTCTGCGATTTCTTCTCAATGAGGTCAATATGTTGTTTACGATGATGTCCTGTTCGATTGACCCGAGAAGAGCAGCGTGAAGTTGATCAATTTCAAGTTTTCGGTTCTGCTCTCGCAGAATTTCTTCGTGCGGTACTACCGCTGTTCAATGCCGGTAATACCGCTCGACGAACACGGTACTACCGCTGCTCAACGACGGTACTACCGCTCAGCGACTGAGTTCGCAGCTGGTATTACCGTTCGGATCAACGGTACTACCTTTCAGCGGTACTACCGCTTGTCACAGCGGTACTACCGCTTGTGTGCAGACCAGCTTTGAATCTGTTTTTCTGGACTGTTTCTCTCCAGATCTGGTTTTTGCTCGTTCCTGTGACTTCCAGTGAGTGCATATCTTTTGTCTTCATAGCTTCCATAGCTATTGGAGAAGAAGCATAGGAGTGGATACTTGAGGGGCGGATTTGAAGGCACCATTCACCCCCCTCTGTTGCTATTTCGGTCCTACAATTGGTATCAGAGCCGGTTAGCTCTTCCCCGTAGATCTTAACCGGTCTAGAGCCATGGCAACAGACAAGTATTCCACCAAGCCTCTGATTTTTTATGGCATCGATTATCCCTTCTGGAAGAGCCGGATGGAGACCTACATCCAGGCTCAGGGCTATGCCATCTGAAGGAAGGTCAAGACCCGGTATGTTGTTCCTGCCATGAGAATATCAATGCCAGAAACATGGCTAATGTTGAGGCAAATTCTAAGGCAAGGAACATCATAACCCAAGGTCTGAGCAGAAATGAATTCGATCGCATCTCTCATCTGATGTCGGCCTTCGACATCTGGGTGACCCTCGATGCATACCATGAGGGCACCACCCAAATCAAGATGGTTCGACAGGATCAGTTCAAGAGAGATTACACCAAGTTTAAAATGCTCGCTGGTGAGTCCCTGGATGAGTGCTATTCGAGATTCCATAAAATCCTGAGCAACCTCCGAGCGGTCGGTCTCACATACCTCGACTCGGACAATGCTCGTCAGATGCTCTCTGCTCTTGACCTGCGTGTCTGGGAGATGAAGGTGATCACGATTAAAGACACGACCAACCTCTCGACCCTGACTCTTGACACGTTGTAGTCATGCCTCAAGACTCACGAGATTGACATAGTCTCTCGTAGGTCGAAGTCGCAGTCAATGGCCTTAGTCACCGATCCCAACTCTGTTTCTGGACCTTCTGATTTTTCTTTGGGATTCTTTCTTGCTGCTCTGTGTGAAATTGCCGATGATCAACTAGAGCAGCTTCCTGAAAACCAACTCGCTCTTTTAGCCAGAAAGTTTTCCCACGCATACAAAAGAGTGAGGGACAGAAAGAGAGGAGGGCCGATTATCTGCTTCGAGTGTGGTGGCCCTAACCACATTCGGGTGAATTGCCCCAAGCTGGAGGGCAAGAACGACTTCGGTAGTTCGAGCAAGAACGTCTACACCGACAAGAACCGCAACAAGAAGCCGTCAAGCAAAGAGAAGAAGTTCTGCAACCTTGGCAAAGCCAAGAAGCTCTTTCATCGCATCCTCACCGCGTTCGATGACCTCGACCTCAGCGAGGTGGAGGGGTGGAGCGACGATGATGGGACGAACGAGCAAGATCCCAAGGATGGCGATGAATTCTCCGGCATGTGCTTCATGGCCCTTGAGGGTGACATGAGCGACATCGAGCTCTACTCTGACTAATGGATCGCGCGTAGGCTACGCAAGCAGAAAACAAAACTTTTCTACCGTGCACACAAGGACATCATGCTTAAGGAGGGATCATGGATCGTTACCACTAGACGCCAGCAGTGCGTGAAGAAGAGTTGGAGAAGCCGATCCAACCACGCGTCGAGGTAGTAGTGGAAGTAGTCGATCGTCCCGAACCGATCGTCTCCTCCACGCGATCAACCACACCACGAGCGGATCCAATCAGATTGATGCCGATCAACGCCGCAACGAGCGGCGCCCATCCGGTATCCACACGCCCGGGCCGGAACACCGATCGCGAGTGTACCAAAGACTCGCGAGCGACTAGGGTTTGGCTCAGGAGGTGGCGGCCAAGGTTTAGCTCGGGATTATCGATTCAACCCTCACCCCGCCTCCATATATATAGACCTCCTCACTTGGGCCTCATGACCGAGGCCCAATAGGAGTCTATCCGGATCTCTATCCGAATTGAGCCTACATCCAATCACATTCGAATTAGTGTTCCAACCCGTTAAGTGTGCGACCACAGAGGTTCACGTATACTTGGTCGCGACCCGTAAACACCTTTCGGTCACCACGTTAATAGCGGTCTCTAGTAAGACATATTAACCCCAATGTATACGTAAAGATCATATCAATTTGAACTCGTAATGTTCTCATGTACTAATCCCTTTGCCTCACGATATAGATTAAGCTCAAGGCGAGACCGTGTCATCCTCTTAATAGCTCAATCACTCTCTCGATTCCGTGATGGATTATAAACTCGTGATTGACTCCTCAATCACCTTGGTATGGCCATGCACTTTCATAATCCATTACATCGAGGGGCCCGAGATATCTCTCCCATAAGGAGGGGCAAATTCTATCTTGATCATTCACATCCCACTACATGTTTCATGGCAAATCCAAAGACTACTTTTATGACTACCTAGTTACGGAGTAGTGTTTAGTAGTCCCAAAATAAGCTACTACGCATCTTGGGAACCATGATGATCTCAAGTCTAAGGATTCCACATAAACACTACTTGAGACCAACCGATGACACATGGAATCTCTGCGGTGTCTCATGGCGGGTCTATCCAACATATGTTCACTAACACATGTCCATATTATTGATTTGGTATCTCCATACCATGATCCATGAGATATGATCATCAATCAATACATATCTTCGATCTTTGAATCATATTTGTTCCTCATATGAAATTGATCGGGATCATTTAGAAATAGCAACATTTTGGCATTAAGAGTCTCATGAATAAGTCACATACTCATTGATCAATAATGAAAATGTCTATTTCAAGGAACAAAGCAATGTATCGTAAACATAGTATGTGATATATTCAACATCTCCATGTTGCCTCTAGGGCATATCACCACATCTCCCACTTGCACTAGAGTCAATCATGTAGGTATCTAATACCCATTGCCCTAGTGTGAGCCTCATGCTTTGGCTGGGGAAGCGGCTTTGTCAACGGATCCGCAATGTTCAAATCCGTTTGTACTTTGCATATCTTCACATCGCCTCTCCACAATGTCGCGGATGAGATGAAATCGCATGAGAATGTGCTTGGATTTCAGTGCGGTCTAGGCTCCTTGGCTTGCGAATGGCTCCACTTGTTGTCACAGAGAGGTCCATTGGGTGGAGGCACTAGCCATCACACCAAGCTCGAAACAAATTTCTTGATCCAAACGACCTCTTTAGCGACTTGAAGCCGCTATGTACTCGGCTTCATTGTAGAATCAAGAACCGTCTCTCGCTTGGAACTCTTCCAGCTCACCGCTCCGCCATTCAGCAGAACACAAATCCAGATTGCGATCTAAAATCATCTTTGTCAGTTTGGAAGCTAGCATCGGTGTAACCATTTACAACGAGCTCTTCCTCACCCCATAGACGAGGAACACATCTTTAGTTCTTCTCAAGTACTTCAAGATGTTCTTTACGGCAATCCAAATGACTTTCACCGGATCGACCGGTATCTACTTGTAGCACTTAAAGCATACGAGACATCCGGACGTGTACAAAGCATGGCATACATAATGGACCCAATAGTGAAGCATATGGAATCGCATTCATTTTATCCCGCTCATCGGTGTACTAGGACACCGATTCTTGCTAAGATTTATACCATGTGACATAGGTAGAAAGCCTTTCTTGGAATCTGCATGTTGAACCTTTTCAACACCTTGTCAATGTACGTATCTTGGCTTAATCCAATCACCTTTTGATCTATCTCTATAGATCTTGATGCCCAGAATATATGCCGCCTCCTAAGTCTTTCATAGAGAAACTATTTTCAATGAAGACTTAATGATTCGACATAGGAATATCATTTCCGATCGTAATATGTCATCCACATATAAGACCGTAAACACGAGTGCGCTCCCACTAGCCTTTTTGTAAACACAGGCTCTTCTTCGTTCTTGATGAAATCAAACCCTTTGATTACTTCATCAAAACGAATGTTCCAACTCCGAGATGCTCGCTTTAATCCATAAATGGATCTTTGCAGCTTGCATATCTTTCGGTGATTGCGGATCGACAAAACCCGTGGGTCGTGTCATGTACACATCCTCACTCGATTTCCATTAAGGAAAGCTGTTTTGACATCCATTTGCCATATTTCATAGTCGAAATAAGCGACAATTGCTAGAATGATCCGAATAAACTTTAGCATTGCGACGGCGAAAAAGTTTTATCATAATCAACACCTTGAATTTGTTTGAAACCTTTGGCCACTAATCGCGCTTTATAGATGTGAACATTTCCATCTATGTCTATTTTTTTCTTGAAAACCCATTTGCACTCAATGGTTTTAACACCATCGGTGGATCAACCAAGTTCCAAACTTGATTCGTGCATGGATTCAATTTGGATCTCATGGCTTCAAGCCATTTCTCGTAGTCTGGTCCCACCATCGCTTCTTCATAGGTCTTAGGTTCATCGTTGTCTAACAACAATATATCCCGTTGTTGAGTAGTCAAGAACATGTACCTCTCGGTACACGACGTGACCTCTCGACCCACGTGGTCTTGGTGTGTCCACAAGGTTCTTCAACAGTTTGTTCATCTGTTGTGGTTACGTAGGAGCTGAAACGTTTTCGGTGTTTCTCGAATTTCTTCAAGTTGCACCATGCTCCCACTATCCCTTCTTGAGAGAAACTCTTTCTCTAAGAAGACACCATCTTAGGCGACAAACACTTTGCCTTCTTCTTGATTATAGAAGTAATATCCTTTTGTTTCCTTAGGATACCCGATAAAGAAGCATTTATCGATTTAGGGTGAGCTTATCGATTGTAAACGTTTTACATAAGTCTCACATCCCCAAATCTTAAGAAAAGACAAGCTAGGACGTTGTCTGTCCACATCTCATATGGTGTCTTTTCTCGATTTTGATGGAACCTGTTTAGTGTGAAAGCGGTGTTTCAAGAGCGTACCCCAAAAGACAACGGAAGATCACCGTGGCTCATCATGGGCGCACCATATCTAATAAGGTGTGATTTCTCGTTCGGATACCCCATTCCATTGAGGTGTTCCGGCGAGTCAATTGTGGAACAATTCCACAATCCTTGAGATGATTACCAAACTCATGGCTCAAATACTCGCCTCCACGATCGGATCGTAGAAACTTGATTGTCTTGCCTAAATGATTTTGCACTTCATTTTGGAATTCTTTGAACTTTTCAAAGGATTCGGACTTATCTTCATCGGTAGATATATCCATATCTACTAAAGTCATCGATAAAAGTTATGAAATCTTGAAAACCACCCGGTCGTTGAGCTCATTGGTCCACATACATCGAATGCACGAGTGCCAATAAGTCACTTGCCCGTTCACCTTGACCGGTGAAAGGTGCTTTTGTCATCTTGCCAAGTAAACAAGATTCGCATGTCTCAAATGATTCAAAATCAAATGAGTGCGAATACCATCTCTATGGAGCTTCTCCATGCGTTTCTCATTTATGTGACCTAGCGACGTGCCAAATAAACATGGGATTCAAATCATTTGATCGTTGCCTCTTTGCATTAATGTTATAGACCGATGACTCTTCAAGAGTAAGAACATATAACCCATTCACCAATGGAGTATGACAATAGAACATATCTTTGAAATAAAGAGAACAACCATTGTTCACAGATCTAAAGTCATAACCTTCTGCTTGTAAACATGAAGCAGAAATAATGTTTTGGAAAGAGATGAAACACAATAACAATTATTCAATTCCAAACTAATCCTGAAGGTAAAGACAATGGCATGGTGCCAACACCACCGCAAACAACTTTGCTCCATTGCCAGCGAAGATCCACTTCGCTCCTCCTCAAACTTCTACTTCTTCTTAGCCCCGCAACGATTTGCAAATGTGAGCAACCGATCGGTATCAAATACCCAAGAATCGAGAGAAGAAGTGGCAAGATTGATTTCTATAACATTTATACCGGGTGGAAGTCGTACTTCCTTCTTCTCCTTAAGATCCTCCAAGTACTTTGGGCGTTCCTTTACCAATGTCACGATTGCTTACTGATGGTAGCAATCGCATCGAGCGAGGCCCTTCTTGACTTGCTTGGCCTTAGAACCGCTCGCGATCTCATCGGAGCTAACTTTCTTTGACCGCGCCTTTCTTTACATAGGGCTTGCCCTTGCCTTTCTGCCTCATCATCACATGATTGGTGCTTTTCTTAATGCTTTCCTCGTGATTTTAGCATCCCATGCAACTCGACCAAGGTTTTGTCCATGTTGTTCATGTGATAGTGCGAATGAATGGCTCAAAGCTCGGGGAGCGATGAAGAATCACATCGGTAGCCAACTCTTGGCTAAGGGAAAACCAAGTTTTTCGGACTCTCAATGTAGCCAATCATCTTAATCACATGAGGGTCGACGGATTCCCTCTCAGCAAGCTCGCACGCAAACAAGGACTTTGAAGTGTTGAACCTCTCGGCCCTTGCTTGGTTCTCAAACATACCACGCAACCCCACAATGATATTGTAGGCATCTGTGTTCTCATATTGCTTCAAGCTCAGAGGACATTGTGGCAAGCATGAGACGACTCACATCAAGGCAATCATTTGTTTGCTTCTCATAAGCTCTCCGTGCGACCACGGTAGCATTATCGGGCAAGTCATCGGGATAAGGAGACTCAAGGACATACTCCTTGCGCTCTTGCTTGAGAACAATTCTCAAGTTGCGATACCAATCCAAAAGTTCGTTCCATTGAGTTTTCTTTCTCAAGAATAGATCGCAAATTAAAAGAACTGGATGCGGCATTAGTTGACATGATCTACAACAAAGAATATGCAAAGTTTAGCACTATGTTCATGTTTGATCTTCCATTAAACAATTTAACAAAGATACTCCCACTATATGTTTTGTAATCGTCTTCCTCTAACGACATATAGTGGTCAAGATCCATGTTCATCTAAGTTCTAGTGAGCTTTGGCATCCTTGCTAGAAACCTAGTGACGTAGGTAAGCAACACTTGCTAATCACATCTTATGTGACTCTTGTTTGTTGGGTGGCATCCAATGCCCCGGCTCCCAACGCCATGCCCTAAGGCCCAAATCCAATTTGATAGCCTTGTCAAGTAAACCAATACTATGCATGTGGATGTTCGACATCCACCCTATTAGATCAAGATAGTTGATGGTACTCGCTTTGGCGAGACCTACCAAACAATGATCGTGATTCTTATAGCGCGACAATTGGAAGGGCATCAAAACAAATTTTAATTTTTCTTGAGAGAAGCTATTCTATCATGAAAACACACCCTCTATAGGTATGGCATGAAAGAATAGTATGACAAGAAATAAACATCACATGCATATAATCACATTATACTGTGAATGGTATGGCATTTTGTATCGTAGTGGTCGCCATCGCCATGGTTCCACGGTGATATTCTTCGCCACACTTCTTGTCCTCTTTGTCATCATGCTTGAAGCCTCCATAGCAAAGAACTAAACTATTACAACTAATAGGTAGCAAATGAATTACATGAGGAGCTCAAGCATCACAAGTCGACACGCAGTCGTTATACAATTAAAGAACGACCTCAACCCCTTCGTGATTAATACGACACACAGTAGTCAAAACACACATGCATCACATATGCATTTATGCCATACCATTCACATCATTCCTGCAAAAACAAGTTAGCGTAGAACGATACTACCATACGACATGAATGTGTTTCTATAACAATCTATGCGTGTACGCAACGGCGGTCCCTTATGACCGATTGATCTAATCAACGGCAAGTCGCGCGTACATCAAAGAAGGAGCACGAACTAATCTTTTTGGCCACATGATGCTATCAACTCATACATATTCCAACCCCTTATGACCGATTGATCTAATCAACCCGTGCTACCAATGATTCATCACATGAACCGATCGATCTAGTCCGTAATAGATCCAATCTATTACAACCGCATATCAACATATGCGCGATCCGGATCGCAAACTAAGCAAGATGGCTCGATACCACTAATGGATCGTGGCGTAGGCTACGCAAGCGAAAACAAAACTTTTCTACCGCGCACACAAGGACATCATGCTTAAGGAGGGATGTAATACCCCGGAAATTATTTAATTAATTGTTTAATTAATAGAGAGAGGGTCTTTTGTGAAATAATTAAATTTGTAAGAATTTTGAGGGGTTTTCTGAAAATCTAAGGCAACCTAGGCCTAGGCCTTGGCCTGTGGGTTTTAGGCCCAAGAGGGAGGGAGGCCACCTCTTAAAACCCTAGGCAGCCCCACCCCAAGGAGCCGCCACCTCCCTCGCCTCCCGCGCCTCGCTGCTGCCGCCGCCGCGCCGCCGCGCGCGCCGCGCTGCCACGCCGTCTCCACCGTGCCGCGTTGTCGTCCTCGCTGCGCCGTGGTGCCTCTGTCTTCGTCGTCGTCGTCGCCGTCGTCGTCTTCGTCGTCGTCTCCTCCCCGGAGCGCCGTCGTCGTCGTTCGTCGCCGTGTCGCGTGGATCCGGAGGAAGGAGAGAAGGAGACCGCGGGCGTGTTCGTCACCGTGTTCGTCGTGTTCGTCGACGTGTGCGTCGTCGTGTCATCAAGGGTAATCCCTGGTAGTCTCTAGATTGGTTTTTAATCAAGTTAGATTCGTCGGTTTTCTGGACTGCTGGGACAGTAGTTGTTTCGCGGCGGTTTTGATCTAGTTTCGTCGGGATTCAGATCTGGACCCCTTCTAGAAAGTTGTAGAGGGTTTAATTATCTTTCCAGGGAGTACAAGAACACATGATTCGGATTTGTGTAGCGAAAGTTATGAATTTTCTAGTGCTACTGTTTTGCAGATCGGGGTAGTTCTGGACAGAGTTTAGTAGATCGGTTTTTGTGACGGAAATAGTTGCGATTCAGAAATTCTTCATGTTAGGAAAGGTTTAGATAATTTTCTTAGCTTTCCATAAAGGTCAATAAGTCCGGATTCCGATGATCTGGCCGAAAGTTATGCCTGTTTTAGTGCGCTGTCCAGAGAGTCCGACGTGAATTTTGATGCTTTAGAAAAGGGTTTGGATCGGTTAGTAAATTGCCGAATCAGAGAGTCTCCCCAACTAAGTTTTTGTATATGATTGAATTATATTTACAGAGAGTCCAAGAACGCTTAATTTGGAGTTACGTACTGAAAGTTATGATTTTTGGAAGTCGGCTATCTGTGGTGGGACAGATTTGGCCGAGGAGAGTTGGGGATTTAATTGAGATAAATTGTTGGGTGAATTGGGGTTGCTGCTATTTTATATCTAGAAACCCGCTACTGTCATGTTAGTAATTATTAATTAAATATTCAGGAGGAGAGCGGATTCCGGGGGTTGTGCCTTCTACTCGTTCTTCATTTTCTCGCGGTTGAGGCAAGTATATTTATGATGTGAAAATCTGTATGTTTATGGATTTCTTGAATTGTTTGGATGATGGATGAATCATGATTGTTTAAATTGTGAGTTTGAGTAAGTGATGAATTGAGAATGTTATTTATGTTACATTTACATTATGGCATTTATGAGATTTGTTGATGCGTAGTATGGTGAATGCATGTTATCTTGTTGATACATTCACATATATGCATCATATTGAGAATTGTTGAAGTCTTGGTCATGTGGTGATCAAGCATCGAGGTCCCCACACTTGCGAAGTGTGGGCAATTGGTCCCTGTACCAGAGGGTACAGGCATGGGTGTGCATTGACGGATGCACACTCGCGTCACGGTAAAATGCGAAAGAGATGAGGAAGAGAAGCTTTTGATCATATTGCATAGCATGATGTTCTATGTTAATTGTTTAACTTGTCGATTAATGATCATTGTTATCGATGTTGATATACTTGCCGAGTCGTTGGACTCACTCTTCTTTGTTGTTTATTTGTTTTAGGTACCAATGTGAGAATGGCATACATGGGACCAAAAAGGATTAGTTTAGTGCACGTGCACTATTCCTTCAATAAGAAATAAAGACAGTCATGATAATCTTGTTGGCCTGTTAGCTTAATTGGTTCAGTTTATATTTCATCAGATCAAATGTAATAAAGACTTAGTACCATTTGATATTATCTTTCCGTTCATTATTTAGAACTTGTGCTATTCATGCTTGTCGGAACTGTTATTTCGTTAATAAACAAAGGAGGTTATGCCGAAATTTTTAGGTAATTGATATTAGTTGTTGATATATTATGGATAGTTAGTAGCATTTCGGGCCTATGTTAGGTCGGGTGTTACTGATTGGTATCGAGCGGGCTTTAGGTCCGTGGTAATTAAACTATTAAATTGACACTTGGCGCATGATAGGATGGGATGGGTCAAGCATTGTAATTATGCTTTTGACATGTTATATTGATGATTTACATGATGAGATAATCTTGTGTGCTTATTGATAATCTTGTATGATTATGATTTTCTCCTATGACTGTTATGAATGAGAATAGTCAATGATATGATGTAGATGTCGTGATGTGCTACTTGACATTGCTAGATTATATCATTATTTGTAGTATGAGGATTAGCAATGTAGTTACCTCAGGTAACTTAATTGCAGGTGTTGCGAGTGAGTTTCTTAGAAAAGTTGTTATTATCCTTAAAGTTGAATTCGCCAATTCTTGGTGATTGCGATTAATAATTTCTTTTGAGATTGTGGTTCTTGCGGTTGAGGGTATGCAATTGGTCTCTACATTCCTTGAAGCGATTATTGTTTCTTTAGGACTCTTGAGATACTTTGCTACCGTGCTTTTTGTTGATTTGTAAGGTTAGTTCCTTCGTGGGAGTTTGTCTTGTTGCGAATCATGGCTCATTGTTCGCTTGGTGTTTTCTTTTATTAATGCGAATTTTGAGTTGCAAAACTCATTGTTATGTGAAAGCTTTGGATCTATGTTTTCTCTTTACCTCGGCGTTGAAGTTTATTGTTCCTTTTCCTTTTGAAAGAGAGTGTTAAAATCCTTTGTGTTGTTTTGCTATGCTTAAGTGGAAGGTGGTAGTCGTATAAACTAATTCATAAGGTTGAATTATCGAGTTGATATGTTAGCATAGTGTATAATTAAATTTTTACTAGTATCCTTGGAAGTGTAGTTGTTTAATTTAATATTGCCTGTAATAGTTTTTAGAAGAACTATGATTAAGAATTTGTTTACTCATGATAGTAACTCATGGAGTTATTGAGGAGTGTGTAATAAGAACCGAATGATTATTATGATTGTTAAAATGTCTATCATGATTGGATAAATTGAATTATCGTGTCTTTAGTAATTAATCCGACCGTTTGGAATGATTAAGTAAGGAGGTGTTAGAATATTACCTTGGTAATATTGACCCTTAATATGTCTTTTATTTAGATGCTTTATGAGCATGCACAATTGCTAGTTTCATCTATCTTTTACCATGCTAGATTGTTGAAGAATGTATAAAGAAATAGATGAGGGTTGAGGTATTGACTAGTAGGAACTTGTTTTACAAGCTGGTATTATTTAAGATTAAAGTCATTTCCGTTCTAGTTTCTGAATGTAAGGTAGGATACTGAATCTATGTTCATGATTGTTTTATGATTGTAAAACGAAGTTAGGATCATGAATGCCGTTGCGATAAAATAATAATCAATTATTGCCGGTAATGACTAGAGTACAATTAATTTGTGCTAAATTAAAGTTGAGCATCCATAAGAATTGAATATATGAAATCTAGTAAGAGATTTATGCTAGTATGTTTTGTGAGATTGTCATATTCTAGTATCATCTTGTTTAAGAGCTTTGTTCTATTTATGTGGCTTATGCACTAGGTTCTCCTAGATCAAGTAGTTGCAACCTTATTTAGATATTAGAACAGGATGAAGAAATTTCTTATGTTTCTTTTGGAAAAGTTTATGAAGGGAGTTGAGGATATGATGATGCTTGTTAAGAATGTATTATTCTGATATTAGTATGTTGGTCAATTGGTGGTTATGATGGTAATATTGAATGTTCATTAAATAGAAGAATTTGAATAAATTCCATGGTACTATTTAAATCAAAAGTTTTGATAGTTGCATGCGCGATCTTTTGATCTCATGACTTATGTGGTAGCTGAAATTGTTTTAAGCAAAGTGTCGTGTTGAGTGATTTTAATTAGTTCTTAAAGAATTAATGTGTTGTGGTCTTCAACTCTTCTTTTGTTGGAATTGTTAAGGTGATACCGTATTCAAAGAAGGTTGTTCTCTTTGTTAAAAGGAAAAGTTTGATAAAAGTTTTGAAGGTTGAAGTCAAGTTGTGCAATCTATGTGAAGTGTGTTTGACTTCTTATTTTTTGCTTAAGAGTTTCGGAGCTCAAATGACAATACTGTATTCGTATTGGTTGAGATTTGATGTTTTCTTCTCGAGGAGGCATGTGCTTTCAACTGTGGTCTTATCCTTTGTTGTCCAAGATCTTTGTTTTCCTTGGTCTTGTGTTTCTGCAGATGGACTTTGTCTTGAAATTTCCTTCTTTGCTTCTCCAAGAAAGGGGTAAGCGTTTGGGTTGCAAAGACCTTTAAGAGGTGTATGGCCACTGGTTAGTGTGGTTATGTGATCGATTTTGGTGGAATTGTGGGTGTAAGTCGTTTGAGATTCATGGAGTGATAAATTGATTCTGTCGAATAATTCTCGGTGAGGATTTGATTCAAAAGAAGATGTTGTCCTTGGGGCTAACTAGTTATATTGTCGCAACTAGAAGAACCTAGTTATGGTTCAAGAGTGTTACGTTCATTTTGATGGAACATTAGAATTATTAGAAGTATGAGAATCTTGATCAATTTTATTGGAGCATTATGATTGGGTAATTTGCAAGGATTAGCAGGATAATTATTATGGTGTAGTTAATGAGTGTATAATTGTGAAGAAGCCCAATCGATACAGGAATTTTTGGGATAGTGAGGATTGTTGAAAATTATTGCCATGTATGACTTGACTTCTGAAAGTAACCCTCCAGGAGTTAGAATCTTCCTACAGATAATCTGGTTGAGATTATGCTTTCATGTGGTTGTGAAGGATTGAATATGGTTGATTGTGGAAATTTTAGTCACTGGATTTAAGAGTCTTTGTATTGAATATATGAAAGTACATATATAGGAGTCCTGGAGACGGAACTTTTGGGTTTGGTGTTCCATATTAGGACTTGGAGGCTAATGATGTGGGTAAAAATAGTGAAAGGAGTGGATTCTGAATATTATGATGTTCCTTGATAGTATCCTTTGGATGTAGTAAATGGGTGTGTGAGCCGAGAAATTCATGTTGATTGTCCTTAAGATTTGTGGTGAAGTGTTGGTGGGTGAAAAATAACGATGAGGTGCATTGGAAATTATTCGTTAAAGTAACATGTGTGAAGAGGAGTTGACTAGAGTATGTTATTGTGAGAATAGTAGAGTCCCTCTACAAAAGTGTGTTGGATGCACTCGGTTTGAACATAGAGTTGATGTTGCCAATTTAAGAGAATTGAGCTAGTATGGTATGGGATGATTTAGAACCTCGTGATTCAAGAGGAAGTTTATTCCTAAAAGAAAAAAATGGACAGTTTGATATTTGAGTGATTCCCTTTATGTTTGGGTTGCTTATGTGCAAACTACCTCTTTGGAAAGTGGGGAGGTTTTTCGTGCTGAATCCTCATTTTCTCTTCTTTTGATTTGACCCTTTTTATGGGGAATTGGTTTTGTGTGGTTGCGATGAGAATTCTTTATGTTCAGTTGAATTCTATTTGTGAAAGAGTGGGTTTACCTTGAGCCCTGTGGTGTGCCCGTGTTTAAGGGGGTGCTCCTTATTAAGGTAAAAGATCTGTAACACCCCAGCCAAACAATGGCCTGAAATGCTACCAAACTAACAACATAATAAAACTATGCTAAGGCATTCTATAAAATTTCGCAGAGCCTCCTTTGTTTATTGATAAAATGAAGTTCTAACAATATTATCAAAAGGTATGAATAACCGCAAAGCAAAGTAATTTGGCTACTAAGCGAAACATCTATAAAACTTAAGTAAAGCACGGAAGCAATATGAAGAAGTTCTAATCCATTATTACATCTTAATCTGAAGGTCATAATCAAATACCACTTGAACTAATCAACAAATAATAATTAGAGTTCTCTATCTTCTCCATGGTGAATATTTCGTGCAAGTGCAACAATACTAATCCCTCTTTATTCCCATGCATGCTGACCTCGTGAAGGTACCTAAAATAAACAAACAACAACAACAAAACAAAAGAAGAGTGAGTCCAATGACTCGGCAAGTATAATCAGTAACAAATGCAAGCATGAACATTAACTCTCAAGTTAAACATTTTACATATGAATTTCATGCTATGCATTATGATCAAAAGCTCCTCTTTCTCATCTCTTTCGCATTTTACCGTGACGCGGTGTGCATCCGTCAATGCACACCATGCCTGTACCCTCGGTGCAGGGACCAATTGCCCACACTCCGCAAGTGTGGGGACCTCGATCTTGATCACCGCATGATCAAGACTTCAACAATTCTCAATATGATGCATATATGTGAATGTATTAAAAGATAACGAGCATTCACCATACTACGCATCAACCAATCTCATAAATGCCATAATGTAAACAGAACATAAATAGCATTCTCAATTCATCACTTACTCATACTCACAATTTAAACAGTCATGATTCAACCATCATCCAAACAATTCAACAAATCCATAAACACACAGATTTTCACATCACAAATATACTTGCCTCAACCGCGAGAAAATGAAGAACGCGTAGAAGGCACAACCCCCGGAATCCGCTCTCCTCCTGAATATTTAATTAATAATTACTAACATAACAGTAACGGGTTTCTAGATACAAAATATCAGCAACCCCAAATTCCCCAACAATTTATCTCAATTAAAATCCCCAACTCCCCTCGGCCAAATCTGCCCAACCACAGATAGCCGACTTCCAAAAATCATAACTTTCAGTACGTAACTCCAAATTAAGCGTTCTTGGACTCTCTGGAAAGATACTTAAATTATATACAAAAACCTAGTTGGGGAGACTCTCTGATTCTGCCATTAACTAGCCGATCCAAACCCTTTTCTAAAGCATCCAAATTCACGTTGGACTCTCTGGACAGCGCACTAAAACAGGCATAACTTTCGCCCAGAAATTCAGAATCCGGACTTCTTTACCTCTATTGAAAGCTAAGAAACTTATCTACAACTTTCTCAATTTTAAGGACTCCTGAATCGCAACTATTTCTGTCGCACAAACCGATCTACTAAACTCTATCCAGAACTACCCCGATCTGCAGAACAGTAACACTAGAAAATTCATAACTTTCGCTACACAAATCCGAATCACGTGTTCTTGTACTCCCTGGAAAGATAATTAAACCCTCTACAACTTTCTAGAAGGGGTCCAGACCTGAATCCCGACGAAACTAGATCAAAACCGCCGAGAAACAACTACTGTCCCAGCAGCCCAGAAAACCGACGAATCTAACTTGATTAAAAACCAATCTAGAGACTACCGGGATTACCCTTGACGACACGACGGCGAACACGTCGGCGAACACGACGAACACGGCGACGAACACGCCCGCGATCTCCTCCTCTCTTTCCTCCGGATCCACGCGGTACAGCGGCGAGCGTCGGCGACGGCGCACCGGGGAGGAGACGACGACGATGAAGACGACGACGGCGCACCGGGAAGAAGACGTCGGGGCAGCACGGGGCGGCGGCTGCTGGGGTGGAGGCGCAGGGGGGGGGCGCAGGGGGGTGGGGGCTGCCTAGGGTTTTAAGAGGTGGCCTCCCCTCCCCTCTTGGGCCAAGAAAAACCCACCTGGGCCAAGGCCTAGGCCCAGGTTGTCTTAAATTTTCATAAAACCCCTCAAAACTCTTATAAATTTAATTATTTCACAAAGTCCCTCTCTATTAATTAAACAATTAATTAAACAATTTCCGGTATTACATTCTACCCCTTAAACAGAATTCGACCGAATTCTAAGCGCAACCTCAACAGAAAACAAAACAACCAACTAGCAATTAACTAGCACCGACGTGAACAACGCCGGTCATCGCTTTCAGCATGCGAGACTCCAACTCCCAAGTTGCTTCTCTCTCGATCTGCTGCGACCAAAGCGCTTTGACATACTAAATATTTTTTTCTAATTGCTTGCACCTCGCACATAGGTTCTTGAAGATCCAAGTGGTTTGCCAACCTCCCGATCCTTGCTCCTTACATCGCATAACTTTTCACCCGCTCTGGGCGCCAATGATTCGACTCACCAAGGCCACTCGTTGAACTTACGCCCTACAACACTTGAATTGTGTAGCTTTAATTCTTGAATGGTGGTGGTCTTACTCGTTGGTCAACGGTTTTAATGAAGCCCACGCCCGGATCTTTCAAGTTCTCCTCGATACCGAGTCATACAAAGCGTGTGTATCCCACACTAGAACCCAAGGTAGTCCTAGTGATACACAAACCCTAAAACTTCGCAATTAACAAAAGCGATTAAATACACATCGGGTTATCATTCCCTTTAGTACCAACCCACACAATCTGACTGACACATATATCTCATGTTTCCATTCTCAATCGATCTCTTTACCTTAGCAATGAGCACCCCTTAAACACGGGCACACCACCGGGTCAAGGTAAACCCACTCTTTCACACACGAATACAAGCGAAAATAAGGGATTCTTATTGCAATCACGCATCACCCACTCCCCACCAAAGGGTCAAATCATAAAGAAAATCGAGGATTCAACATAAGAACCTCTCCACCTTCCAAGTAGGTGGTTTGCAAACAAACAACACATACGTCAAAGGGAATCACTCAAATGTCAAACCTGTCTATTTTTTTTTCCTAAACCGGAAAAACCACACAAGCCAACAAAAGTCAACTCAAACCACAAAAGACTTTTCTCTCATCACGTAGCTCAAACAAGAATCGGGAGCATTTTACTACCGATTTTTTATTAAACTTCCTCTTGAATCACGAGGTTCCAAATTATCCCATACCATACTAGCTCAATTCTCTTAAATTGGCAACATCAACTCTATGTTCAAACCGAGTGCATCAAACACACTTTTGTAGAGGGACTCTACTATTCTCATAATAACATCTGTAGTCAACTCCTCTTCCCACATGTTACTTTAACGAATAATTTCCAATGCACCTCATCGTTATTTTTCACCCACCAACACTTCACCACAAATCTTAAGGACAATCAACATGAATTTCTCACTCACATACCCATTTACTACATCCAAAGGATACTATCAAGGAACATCATAATATTGAGAATCCACTCCTTCCACTATTCTCACGCAATAACATTAGCCTCCAAGGTTCTAGCATAGATCACCAACCAAAATTTCCCATCTCTAAGGCTTCTATACATATACTTGATATATTTAATACAAAGACTCTTAAATTCAGTGACTAAAATTTCCACAATCAACCATACTCAATCATTAACAACCATATGAAACATATTCTCAACTTGATTATCGTAGAAAGATTCTAACTCCTAGAGGGTTACTCAACGAGCTAAGTTATACATGGCAAAATTCAACAATCCTTACTATCCCAATAATTCCCACAACGGTTGGGCTTCTTCACAATTATAAACTCATTAACTACACCATCATAATCATTCTAATAATCCTTGCAAAGTACCCCATCATGATGCTCCAATAAAATTGATCAAGATTCCCATACTTTCAATAATTCCAACGTTCAACAAAATGAGCGTAACACTCATGAACCACGACTAGGTTCTTCTAGTTGCAACAATAAAACTATTTAGCCCCAAGGACAACATCTTCTTTAAATCAAATCCTCATCGAGAATTATTCAACGAACAATTTATCACTCCAAGAATCTCAAGTATCTTGATACCCACAATCTCACCGGACTAATCACAAAACCACACCAACCGGTTGCCATACACATCTTAAAGGTCTTTGCAACCCAAGCTGCGTACCCTTTCTTGGAGAAGCAAAGAAGAAAATTTCAGCACAATGTCCATCTGCAATAAACACGAAACCAAGAAAACAAAGATCTTGGACAACAAAGGATAAGACCACGGTGAAGGCGCATGCCTCCTCGAGGCGAAAACATCAAATCTCAACCAATACGAATACAAGATTGTCATTTGAGCTCGAAACTCTTAAGCGGTGAAAATAAGAAGTCAAACACACTTCACAAAGATTGCACAACTTGACTTCAACCTTCAAAACTTTTATCAAACTTTTCCTTTTAACAAAGAGAACAACCTTCTTTGAATACGGTATCACCTTAACAATTCCAACAAAAGAAGAGTTGAAGACCACAACACATTAATTCTTTAAGAACTAATTAAAATCCTCAACACGACACTTTGCTTAAAACAATTTCAGCTACCACATAAATCATGAGATCAAAGATCGCATACACACTATCAAAACTTTTGATTTAAATAGTACCAAGGAATTTATTCAAATTCTTCTATTTAATGAACCTTCAACATTACCATCATAACCACAAATGGACCAACATACTAACATCGAATAATACATTCTTAACAAGCATCATCATATCCTCAACTCCTTCATAAACTTTTCCCAAAGAAACATAAGAAATCACTTCATCATGTTTCTAATATCTAAATAAGGTTGCAACTACTTGATCTAGGAGAACCTAGTGCATAAGCCACATAAATAGAACAAAGCTCTTAAACAAGATGATACTAGAACATGACAATCTCACAAAACATACTAGCATAAATCTCTTACTAGATTTCATATATTCAATTCTTATGGATGCTCAACTTTAACTTAGCACCAATTGATTGTACTCTATTCACTATTGGCAATAATTGATTATTATTCGGTCATAACAACATTCATGATCCTAACTCCATTTTACCATTATAAGACATTCATGAGCATAGATTTTGTATCCTACCTTACATTCGAAATTAGAATGGAAATGACTTTAAACTTCAATGATACCATTTCGTAAGACAAGTTTCTACAAGTCAATGCATCAACCTTCATCTATTCCTTTATCGTATTTCAACAATCTAGCATGGTAAAAGATAGATGAAACTAGCAATTGTGCATGCTCATAAAGCATCTAAATAAAAGACATATTAAGGGTCAATATTACCAAGGTAATATTCTAACACCTCCTTACTTAATCATTCCAAACGGTCGGATTAATTACTAAAGACACAGATAATTCAATTTATCCAATCATGATAGACATTTTAACAATCATAATAATCATTCCGGTTCTTATTACACACTCCTCAATAACTCCATGAGTTACTATCATGAGTAAACAAATTCTTAATCATAGTTCTTCTAAAAACTATTACAGGCAATATCAAATTAAACAACTACACTTCCAAGAATACTAGTAAAAATTTAATTATACACTATGCTAACATATCAACTCGATAATTCAACCTTATGAATTAGTTTATCGACTACCACCTTCCACTTAAGCATAGCAAAACAACATAAAGGATTTTAACACTCTTTCAAAAGGAAAAGGAACAATAAACTTCAACGCTCGAGGTAAAGAGAAAACATAGATCCAAAGCTTTCACATAACAATGAGTTTTGCAACTCAAAATTCGCATTAATAAAAGAAAACACCAAGCGAATAATGAGCCATGATTCGCAACAAGACAAACTCCACGAAGGAACTAACCTTACAAATCAACAAAAAGCACGGTAGCAAAGTATCTCGGTGAGTGGGAAGAAACAATAAGCGCTTCAAGGAGCAGTAGAGACCAATTGCATACCCTCAACTGCAAGAACCACAATCTCAAAAGAAATTCATTAATCGCAATCACCAAGAATTGGCGAAATCAACAAGGATAATAACAACTTTTCTAATAAATTCACCATAACACTGCAATTAAGTTACACGAGGTAACTACATTGTTAATCCTCATACTACAAACAATGATATAATCGGCAATACCAAGGTAGCACATCACAACATCTACATCATATCATTGACTATTCTCGGTCATAACGATCATAGGAGCAAATCATAATCATACAAGATTATCAATAAGCATACAAGATTATCTCATAATGTAAATCATCAATATAACATGTCAAAAGCATAAATGCAATGCTTGACCCATCCCATCCTACTGTGCACCAGTGTGTCAATTTAATAGTTTAATTACCACGGACCTAAAGCTCGCTCGATACCAATGTAACACCCGACCAAACAATGGCACGAAATGCTACCAAACTAACAACATAATAAAACTATGCTAAGGCATTCTATAAAATTTCGGTAGAGCCTCCTTTGTTTATTGATAAAAATAAAGTTCTAACAATATTATCAAAAGGTATGAATAACCGCAAGCAAAGTAATTTGGCTACTAAGCAGAAACATCTATAAAACTTAAGTAAAGCACGGAAGCAATATGAAGAAGTTCTAATCCATTATTACATCTTAATCAAGGTTATAATCAAATACCACTTGAACTAATCAACAAATAATAATTAGAGTTCTCTATCTTCTCCATGGTGAATATTTTGTGCAAGTGCAACAATACTAATCCTCTTTATTCCCATGCATCTTGACCTCGTGAAGGTACCTAAAATAAACAAACAACAACAACAAAACAACGAAGAGTGAGTCCAATGACTCAGCAAGTATAACTGTAACAAATGCAAGCATGAACATTAACTCTCAAGTTAAACATTTTACATATGAATTTCATGCTATGCATTATGATCAAAACTCCTCTTTCTCATCTCTTTCGCATTTCTGGGTAATGCGGTGTGCATCCGTCAATGCACACCATGCATACCCTCGAGTGCAGGGACCAGTGCCCACACACCGCAGTGTGGGGACCTCGATCTTGATCACCGCATGATCAAGACTTCAACAATTCTCAATATGATGCATATATGTGAATGTATCAAAGATAACGAGCATTCACCATACTACGCATCAACCAATCTCATAAATGCCATAATGTAAGCAGAACATAAATAGCATTCTCAATTCATCACTTACTCATACTCACAATTTAAACAGTCATGATTCAACCATCATCCAAACAATTCAACAAATCCATAAACACATTTATGAGAAAATCTGTGTGTTTATGGATTTCTTGAATTGTTTGGATGATGGATGAATCATGATTGTTTAAATTGTGAGTTTGAGTAGTGATGAATTGAGAATGCTATTTATGTTCTGTTTACATTATGGCATTTATGAGATTTGTTGATGCGTAGTATGGTGAATGCATGTTATCTTGTTGATACATTCATATATGCATCATATTGAGAATTGTTGAAGTCTTGGTCATGTGGTGATCAAGATCGAGGTCCCCACACTGCGGTGTGGGCAATTGGTCCTGCACGAGGGTACATGCATGGTGTGCATTGACGATACACACCGCATTACCGTGAAATACGAAAGAGATGAGGAAGAGAAGCTTTTGATCATATTGCATAGCATGATGTTCTATGTTAATTGTTTAACTTGTCAGTTAATGATCATTGTTATCGATGTTGATATACTTGGCGAGTCGTTGGACTCACTCTTGTCGCTTGTTTATTTGTTTTAGGTACCAATGTGAGAATGGCATACATGGGACCAAAAGGATTAGTTTAGCACGCGCACTATTCCTTCAATAAGAAATAAAGACGGTCATGATAATCTTGTTGGCTGTTAGCTTAATTGGTTCGGTTTATATTTCATCGGATCAAATGTAATAAAGACTTAGTACCATTTGATATTATCTTCCGTTCATTATTTAGAACTTGTGCTATTCATGCTTGTCGGGCTGTTATTTCGTTAATAAACAAAGGAGGTTATGCCGAAATTTTAGGTAATTGATATTAGTTGTTGATATATTATGGATAGTTAGTAGCATTTCGGGCCTATGTTAGGTGGGGTGTTACAAGGATCATGGATCGTTACCACTAGACGCGTGCAATGAAGAAGAGTTGGAGAAGCCGATCCAACCACGCGTCGAGGTAGTAGTGGAAGTAGTCGATCGTCCCGAACCGATCGTCTCCTCCACGCGATCAACCACACCACGAGCAGATCCAATCGTAGATTGATGCCGATCAACGCCGAACGAGCGGCGCCTCCACCGGTATCCACACGTCCGGGTCGGGCGCCGATCGCGAGTGTACCGGCACTCATGAGCGACTAGGGTTTGGCTCGGGAGGTGGCGGCCAGGGTTTAGCTCGGGATTATCAGATTCAACCCCTCAGCCCCTCGCCTCCATATATATAGACCTCCTCACTTTGGCCTCGCGGACTGAGGCCCAATAGGAGTCTATCCGGATCTCTATCCGAATTGAGCCTACATCCGAATCACATTCGAATTAGTGTTCCAACCCGTTAAGTGTGCGACCCTGTAGGTTCACGTATACTTGGTCGCGACCCAGAAACACCTTTCCAGTTACCCTGTTAATAGCGGTCTCTAGTAAGACATATTAACCCCAATGTATACGTAAAGATCATATCAATTTGAACACGTAATGTTCTCATGTACTAATCCCTTTGCCTCACGATATAGATTAAGCTCAAGGCGAGACTGTGTCATCCTCTTAATAGCTCAATCACTCTCTCAATTCCGTGATGGATTATAAACTCGTGATTGACTCCTCAATCACCTTGGCATGGCCATGCACTTTCATAATCCATTACATTGAGGGGCCCAGAGATATCTCTCCCATAAGGAGGGGCAAATTCTATCTTGATCATTCACATCCCACTACATGTTTCATGGCAAACCCAAGACTACTTTTATGACTACCTAGTTACGGAGTAGTGTTTAGTAGTCCCAAAATAAGCTACTACGCATGCTGGGAACCATGATGATCTCAAGTCTAAGGATTCCACATAAACACTACTTGAGACCAACTGATGACACATGGAATCTCTGCAGTGTCTCATGGCGGGTCTATCCAACATATGTTCACTAACACATGTCCATATTATTGATTTGGTATCTCCATACCATGATCCATGAGACATGATCATCAATCAATACATATGCTGATCTTTGAATCATATTTGTTCCTCATATGAAATTGATCAGGGATCATTTAGAAATAGCAACATTTTGGCATTAAGAGTCTCATGAATAAGTCACATACTCATTGATCAATAATGAAAATGTCTATTTCAAGGAACAAAGCAATGTATCATAAACATAGTATGTGATATATTCAACATCTCCATGTTGCCTCTAGGGCATATCACCAACACTGACTCCGACGAGGTATACCCCTCTTACGACCAGCTTAATGATGCCTTTCTTAAGCTAGGTAAATTTCATGCTAGATCTAGAGCTCAGTGTGGCGAGTTGGAGAAGGAAGTAGATAGATTGTCACGGGAGCTTACTTCACTTATATCTGCTCCCTCCCGTGACTAATGTGATATATGCTGTGCTTGTCTTGGTGACATGGAGAAATTAAGGACCTCTCATGATAGTCTTTCCTCTGAGCTTGATATGATTAAGGTGGAGAATATTAGTCTTCTTGCTGAACTAGAGATGAGTAGGGTAGCTCCTCTTTCATCTGCTACTATTAAGACTATTTCTTGCACCTCATGTGAGGATAAGGATAATGCTTTTAGAGGTCTTTATACCATGCTTCTCGATCTGCCCGAGACTTGTGAAAGTTGCAATAATTTGAAGATGAATTTAAAAACGGCAGATCATAAAATTGCTGGGTTACAAGCTTTTCTACTTGAGCTCATTGCTTCATGTATGAATTGTCCCAAGTTGACTACTGAGCTTGAATCTGTTTCCAAACAGTTTCAAGAGACGATTGATAACAGTAACAAATTGGCTGAATATGCTTCTAAGGATCCTGTCAGCTCACCATGCAACAACTGTGATAAACTAAAATCTGACTTGATTGCCTTAGATGACAAATGTGTGAAGCTAACTAAGGACCTTCTAGAGAAGCCATCATTTGCTTGTAATGTATGTGCTGATGTTGGGAAGGAGCCCAAGGGTAAGGTAGAGGCGCTTAGCAACGTGAACCAAATGGCTAGCAGTAGGACTGTC
Organism: Bonia amplexicaulis; assembly: GCA_036346245.1. Taxonomy (NCBI): domain Eukaryota; kingdom Viridiplantae; phylum Streptophyta; class Magnoliopsida; order Poales; family Poaceae; genus Bonia; species Bonia amplexicaulis. The sequence continues at coordinate 13,367,846 of CM070738.1, read as the reverse complement.
ACTTCTAAGGCGGCTGTGCGTGCACATGCCTTACGTTCTTTTGCTGTTGGTTCTTCCTCTACTCCCTCACTTTTTGTTGTCTCTCCTTCCCCCTGCTCTTCCTGCACCTCTCTCTTTCGGGAGTGTCAGTACCTTATGAACACTCTTGAGAGGTTTGTAGGAGGCAAGAAGAAGCTAAATCTTATTCTAAACCAGTCCAAGATTTGCAAATTCAATCAAGGTCTAGGATATGATTTTCTTGAAGATGTGAGGAAGCATCCACCTGCTGTTCTCAGACCCATAGCAGCAGGTGTGATCGAGGTCAACCCAGAACTGAGAAAGTTCTTGATTCCTTTTTGATGATTTCTTCATTCTCGAGCTGCTGAATCTTTATGCTTTGAACTGGGAATATATTCAAGGTCACATGACCAATCCATTCCCGAGAGCAAAAGGAAGATTCAATGTTTCGGATTTTTCTCAAAATCCTACGCTAGTTCTTGCTCTGTGTTGCCGGTTTTTAGGGTTAGAATGTGCTCTTTGATTTTCCGCGAGCAATCTTAAAATTAGAACTTGGCTAATTCTTCTGCGATCATTTCCTTGCTATCTACAAAATTTCTCAAGCCAAGACCCCAAGAATATTGAGAATTTTGGATTTTGGACTCTACCTGCCGTGTTCTTCAACAAAATCCGAATTTCTTATTTCCAGTTGATCTTTGTCTGCGATTTCTTCTCAATGAGGTCAATATGTTGTTTAGGATGATGTCCTGTTCGATTGACCTAAGAAGAGCAGCGTGAGGTTGATCAATTTCAATTTTTCGGTTCTGCTCCCGCAGAATTTCTTCGTGCGGTACTACCGCTGTTCAATGCCGGTACTACTGCTCGACGAACATGGTACTACCGCTGCTCAACGACGGTACCATCGCTCAGCGACTGAGTTCGCAGCCGGTACTGCCGTTCGGATCAACGGTACTACCGCTTGTGCGTAGACCAGCTCTGAATCTGTTTTTCTGGACTGTTTCTCTCCGAATCTGGTTTTTGCTCGTTGCTGTGACTTCGAGTGAGTGCATATCTTCTGTCTTCATAGCTTCCATAGCTATTGGAGAAGAAGCATAGGAGTGGATACTTGAGGGGCGGATTTGAAGGCACCATTCACCCCCCTCTGTTGCCATTTCGGTCCTACAAGAATGAATTAGTTCAAGTGGAGAAGTGCTTCGCCCTTCAATACTATGAAAAGGTTTTCGGGGCTGCTTTGCTTGCACGCACACTTCACACTTTGAACCCTTCTCATAATTATAGCTTGGAATTAAACTCATCTTGCTCAACCGCATAATGACTTCAAAATTAACATGACACAATCATGAATGCCAAATATCATGAACTTTATTGCAATGAGAAATATTATAAATATTTACATTATTCAAATCAAGAATGGATAAGCGGAACATGACTCCGCTATCATAGCCTTTGCCCACAAAACTACCAAATTTGGTCAAAATGACCTTATTGGACTCAAATACAAGTTTTATTCCTTGCCTGCACAGCATCGACCAACTCAGGAGATTGCGCGTCATTGCAGGTACATACAGTACGTCTTTGAGGATGAGTGTTTTGCCCGAGGTAAGATTCAGGCAAACCTATCCAATCCCATATAATGTTGCGGCACCTCCGTTGCCCATTAGGACGGATCCACCACCTTCACCCTAAAATGAAGAGAAGCAAGATCGATTAGTACATATATGTCTAGTAGCACCTGTATCAATCCACCGATCAATAGATGGACTTACCATAAAGGCCTAAGGTACATACTCTTCCAAGCTGGAGCTTGCCAGTGCGACATTCACTTCGCCCTTGCGGCCTTTGTGCTGACCAGGAGATGGACCCTTGCCCTTCCGATTGCGGCAGTGATGGCCTTATGGCCAACCTCCCCGTAAACAAAGCAGATGATGTCCTCATTTTTCTTCTTCATTTTCTTTGGTTGGAGCTTGACTTTGGGTTGATTCTTGAATTTTGGTTTCCCAGGGCCTCCAGTTCTCTTGACCTCCACCTGATGAGCTTGGACTTGAGCCTTTCCCGTGTTGTCACCGGCTCTTGCACGCTCTTCAACATTGATGGCGGCTGACAGCTCATTGAGCGTCAAGCGCTCCTTTATATGTCTACGAGCGGTCACAAAGTCATGCCACGAAGGCGATAACTTAGCCAGGATGACATTCACTTGGAACTTCTCTGGCAGGATGCAGTCGTACTGACTTAAGTCACGTACATGGAGTTGAAGTTCGTGGAGCTGCTCCATCACCGACCGCCCCTCAACCATTTTATAGTTCAAGTAGTTGGCCGTAATGAAGGACTCATTCCCATTATCTCCTTCGGAGTATTTCTCATCAAGCTCGTCCCAGAGTTGCTTGGCATTCATGAAATTGACATAGACGTTAAACAAATGGTTAGACAGGATGGCCAGCAAACGGGACTAATACTATGTTATTAGCCTCTTCCTATCGCATCGTTTCAGGGATCTCCATTGGGAACACCTGAGGATTTGAAATGACCCAGAAGAGCTTGAGATCAGTCAGCCATAGCTTTGCCTTCGCCTGCCAACGCTTGAAGTTGACACCGTCAAAAACTTCTGGCTTTACGACGTCAGACGAGGAAGCCATTTCTTTAATTGTAGGTTTTCTGGATTGTTGTAAATAATACGATATGAGCTTATTTTCAGTTTTAATTCCAGCCAAAACAGAAATATATTCCACATATTTCCAGCATAACATGAATGACATTAATCGCATATAATCATGTAATTCCATCTTGCCATTCATACCCATATAAATATTCAAAGAATATAAACACCAATGTGCTGAAAATAACATGACAATTTGTCCTCTAAGCAAACAAACAATTAAATCTAGCATATAACAAATTAATTGTTTTAACATTGCTATCAGAACAGAGTTGCACAAGTTGATTAAACTCGGCCTTCTCATGTCAATGTCAAATCTCTTCATAAATGATCTGATAACTAAAATCAGAGTTTGAGCTCTAAATACTTTCCTACTGACAGTACGAGCATACACATGTATTTCAGTTTAGATGTTCACATGCAAGAATATAATAGACAACATTCTCTCAATTTTCTAGATCATAAGCAGCAGTCAATAGCAGTTCACAACAATAACCTGAATTGAATCAGAACCGAACAAAGAAATTGCTGCTCATAAATAATCTGGACTAAACAGAACCGAACAAAGACTACTGCATAATCAGCAAATTCATTTGCATGTTAACAAATCTTCTTAATAGATATACAACAGGCTACGGCACAGTCAGTGGAACCAAACTACTAGAGCTCAAATCTGATTCTTTTATCAAGATCACAATCAGTGTTCGACTAGTTCATCACAGAGCAAGAACCAATCCCACACAACAAATAACATTCCAAGTATTTGAGCTTTAAGACAGAAATTAAAGAACAAATACAACTGCTGCTAGATGAAGATGAACCAAACACTCACGGTGCAGACGACACTCAAAGCCGTCCAGACGAGTACCAAGTCAGTGAAGAACACAAGAACAGGGCAAGGCGTACTAGAGAGTACTGTCCCAGAAAACCTATCACTCCTCTCTGTCGATGAAGAAGAGAAGTATGGTTGACGAAGATATAGAGCTCTCTCCGACCTCGGATGCCCGACGCCAGAGTCGAAGGTCAGGGGAACGTCGCACAAGACCACAAAAGTACACCGGCCGAGTGCACTCAAACACAACAGGAAGCCGCCACCGCCTCCGTCCTCTCTCTTAGGTAGACCTTCAACCTTCGCTTTTCTCCTCACACCTAAACTAGGGTTCACACAGGGAACCGAAGGCAAAGGCCTCAATCGGAGATGGCGCCGAAGCCCCAAACCTCCGCACAACTCGAAGAGCCAAGAGGAAGAAGAAGACCCAAAAGAGCAAGTCAGATGGGGAGAAAGAGATATCCCCACCGTGGAGCCGTGCGGCCTTAAGAGGAGGAGACGGGGTTGGCGGCAGGGTGGCGCAAGCGGCCGGCCGAGGAACCTGGGCCTTCCCGCGCTTTCGCCGCCACCCTCCACTCGCCTTTTCCTCCATGCGCTGTCGAAGTCGCCAGATCTGGGCGGAAGCCGAAACGGCCGCACACGCCTTCGCTCTCACGCACGCACGGGATGCGCACGGGACACGCACGGGGAGGAGACGCAGTCTCCTCCCCTTATCTCTTCGCGTGGCTCACCGACAGGTGGGCCCCGCCTGCATTTCCTTTTCTTTTTTTTCCTTTTTCACAATTGAGAAATTCCCAAAATGCCCTCCATGGCTAACAATCAATATATAGCCCAGAGAATGACAAAAATCATGAAAAGGAATGACAAAAAACAAAATTTATGAATAGTGAAAAATAAGCCAGAAGCTAAAGCCGAAACGAGCGGGGCAGTACAATATATGACAAGGTCAACCAAACACGGAAAACTCATTTTGACTAAGCAGCAGCAACCTCTATGTCACATCTATATCAAGTTACTAATTAAAATATTAACAAACCTAGGAATACCTCTATATCTACACATCAAATCCACAAAAGTTCGTCGTAGATAGATTCCGCCTCCATTGTTGCAACCTGAATGATCAGGTGATTAGTTGGGTATAAGCTTGAAGTGTGGCTTGTCCATGGATGGGGACGGATCGTAGCTCCCGTAGTCATTCGTTTTGACGTTGAGCATCCGGGCATGCACTTGTGCCAGGGCTTCATTTCGTTTAGCATCTGGTCCCTGCAAATTGTTCCAGGAAATGTAAGCAAAAACGTAGACAAAGTACGTACTTGAGAAAGATGGATGTGCCACTGGTCCATAGTTTAGTTAGTACTCTTGATGCTTCTTTCCTATAAAATTGCACTCACACACACACACACACAGAGGGGGAGAGAGAGGGAGGGTAGAAGAGAGGGTTAAGTTTTGGAATGCTAGTTGATTGATTTTTCTTGTTTCATACCTCTCCTTCTGGACGTAGAGAATCTTGATCTATCAAGATGCTCCGCTGTCTTCCTGGAAACACAGAATCAAACCTAGTAAAAGACAAGAAAAGTACATCTATTTTCTCATGACATGAACCTAGCTACTAATTAGAAACTTCTTGAGCAGTTGCTATCCTCATGTATCAAACAAATGATCCTGTGCCATGCCCCAGCACCAGCTAGCAGGCACAGACTACCACTTTAAGCATGTTACCAGTATCACCTAAGTGGCAGTGCATCATCTATTTTCCTTAATCTTGATGCGTTGTAACATTAGCAATGCAAGAGCAGTACATTGGTGGTGTTAGGCATACTAGGAAAGGAAGGAATGGTTTGAAAGAAAGGGGAACTAAATCAAGAACTTGCTAGAACAAATGGTTACTCGTACAAACCTGCGAACGAAGTCGAAAACAGTAAGGCGAAGACGAGAGCAAAGAGGGTAGCAGATCTCTGAGGATTCAGTTGCATCCTCATTTCTGAACTCACGCTATGAAGACGCTCTCAGTAACACACAGAAGGCATGAACCTGAAACGAGGTGAAGCAGGCCTGCCTCCCTTTCCTTCCCTTTTCTTTCGCAGAGAAAGCCAAATATATAACTGGGCAGTTAGGCAATCCTTTACATGCGACAAATGCGTATCCCACTTCCTCTGAACAAATTCCAAAGGAAAGAAAATTAAATTTTTTTCTGTGGCAAAAGTGGAGGGCCAGCAGCTTTCTGTATGGAGTTTTAAGGATGGGGTCGTGATAGATAAGTATTTATTAACAAGTAGTACCTGAGAAGAAAGTACAACTTGACAAATGGCCCCTTTCAGTTAGAAATTGCATTGTTTTCGTGACAACCCAAAATTTTCAAAATTTTGAATTTGAGCAAATTTCATTTGAATTTGAAGGTTTTTGCTGAATCCAGAACTTCCAGCCAAAAACTCACTTTCCTTTTTTGGAATTACACTTTCCACCCTGAGAAAGTGCATTCTTACTGCCTATTTTCTCCTCTGTCCTTGCCTGCCTCGCGTCGTGCCACTGTGTCTGTTGTAGCGCTAAAACCGTGCGACCGTCCACGCCGCTACCAACGCCCCAAGCTAGCCTCATGCCATTACTGGCGCCACCAACTCTCACAACCATTTTAGCTGAGCCCCTCAACTATCTCCACCTCTTTTAGCATCGCCACACACCCAGAGCTATCACCTTCTTCCCCAACTCTGGTCAAGTCGCGTCGTCGTGGCCGACAGCCTATTTTCCCCTTTGGTGAGCACTACTCTCAATTCCTAATCTCCATGCTCGCTCTTACCAAATTAGTCGCATCCTTAGCACCTCCTCACCACCACAAGCTATCCCCTAGCTTCTCGCCTAGCCTCACCACCCACGGTCACTGTCGCCAACCTTCCACAAACCACCCCAAGCCAAGCCACCACCACCACCGAGTTCCCTTCACCCTACTGATGCTCAAACTACCACCAATTTGGTCAAAGCACCGCCGTAACTCCACCACGACCCTCCCCTGTTCTGTCCATGCGCCGCTACTGCTAGCCATTTCCATGCCACAACTGCCCACGCTGAAGCCCAAAATGGGTTACTCGTTGCACCAACGTTCACCGTCACCATCGCCAAATTTGGTGTCACTGCCATTTCCCCTGTCTCAGCTGCCATGAAAGCGAGCTCTAGCTCCCTCTGGCGTAAGCTTGGCCATGAACTCCATGGCCCGCCGAGGTGGGCTGGCAATGGGGCAACCTGTACTGTGCAACCTAACACTATTTATAGCCTAGCCAACAATATTCACCGATAGCACAGCACTATACAACACATCAATCTTAGCCCAACCATTACTATTCACCAAATCAGATCCACTAGAAATAGTACCAAACTTGGTACTGTTTACTTCATTTGTTACTATTCATCCACAACTTGATAACCTTGTTTATACTCATTTCGACTGTTTTCAGCCTGTCTAGCTCATTTTCAACCTTGTTCAACCTAATCAAGCTTAGTTTAAACCCTATCTACCCAAACCCACTTTTTTATATCTTGTACCGAATTTTTATTTTACTTCGTTCCCAGCTTGCATTATGCAAAGTGGGGACTTATTTGTATTCGTTATTTTGCGCTAGCATTCGGATTCAACTAGTTGACCAACGGAGAAGCTACTGGAATAACTAAAGTAGATGATATTAAACCTAAAGCATATGAAGAAGTGATCGAAGACACTAGATAAGAAGGCAAGTCTCACATATCTTTGATTATGTTGATCCCATATTATTTAATTATTATTACTTTTATTTATGTTATTATAGAACCATTATTTTATAAAATAATAATTTAGAATGATACGATGAATAGTTAGATCTAACCACTGAAATGCTTAGTCATACTATCGTAAGCCATATTCACCTTAACAACCATATGTGTTCTTATAAGATGTAATCACCTCATTGGTAATTAGTAGGTAGGTTAGAAATATGTAAATACTTTATAAATACTGTTAATGATTATCCGATCCAATGCTAATAGACTTTGAAACAAAGCTGAAGGTTGAGGCTTCTTGGTGGGCAATCACTAAATGGTTGGAGCCCACACTACTACAAAATAGGCTAAACTGGATGCTTACATCACAGACGGTTCCTAGAATAACCGTCTATGATATTTTCATAGACGGTTTGATATACGAACCGTCTGTGGAAACTTCATTATCACAGACGGTTCTAGATAAGAACTGTCTGTGATGTCGGCCATTATCACAACGGTTCTAGATAAGAACCATCTGTGATAATGAAGTTTCCACAGACGGTTCATATATCAAACCGTCCAAGGCTGGAAACATTTCCCGCCTTGCAACCCCCTAAACTTTCATAATTTCCACCTGAGTCAATTTTGAGACACTTTTAGTCAATTTTGATATGTTTCCTCCGCTTTGTGCACATTGCAGAGAAGAACGAGGCTAAGGGCGGTTTCCCTTTCCTGAGCAGCAAGGAGACACCTCCGTCGACGGCGGATGATGAGGCTCAGCTGACAGATTGAAGCGAGTCAAGGAAGGAGAGCAGGGCGTGAGCGGAGGAGCTGCTTCAGATATAAATTGTTGACCGCTTGTGTAAGGTTACGGCCGAACAATTCATGATAGATAGATGAGAGGAAGGAGATCAAAAGAATTTTAAATGCCATTATTCAGAAATATGGTGAAGAAGTTGAGGAAGAGGACAATTTAGAAGAGATTCAGTTAGTGGTATCAAGGAATTGTACATCGTGTTGCATATAAAACCAGAATGGTGTGGAAGTTTAAGTGCCGCTTGCATCGAAATATTAACAGGCAAGCGCATGAACATTTAAGTGCCACAGACGGTTCTTATACCAAACCGTCTTTGCTATTAATATCACAAACGGTTCGTATTACAAACCGTCTCTGATATTATATAATATATGGTTCGTATTCCAAACCGTCTCTGATATGTGACTTATCACAGACGGTTCGTATTACGAATACGAACCGTCTGTGATATTGCCTTCCTATATATACCCCCAAGTTAGGGTTTTGCGCGTACACTGCAGTTATAGCTATCCCCGAGCCCGTTGCGGCCGCCGTCCCTGAGCCTGTCACCGACACCGTCCCCGAGCCTGTCGCTGCCGCTATCCCCGAGCCCGTCGCCGCCGCCGTCCCTGAACCAATCGCTACCGCCTCCCCCGAGCCCGTTGCTGCCGCCATCCCCGAGCCCGGTGACATATAGGAATGTAGCTATCAGTAATGTTATATGTAACATTTAAAACTTATTGTTATGAATACTTACTGTTTCATGTAATTCCATGTCATTTTGATCTGCTTGTTTCAGTGTGCATATTCACTAGGTGATTGAGCTTAATTGTTCATGTGTATATTTGTTCATGGATGGATAATTTATTTTATTTCTATTAATTGATTTGTGGAATGGATATTTTGTTTCTGAAATGAATGAATGTGAATTGGATGTATTATACTGCGTCGATCTGCTAGCTTGTTTCAAAGGGCATGACTAGCATTTCCTAACGCTAGCCAATAAACAGAAATAGATTTAGGGGTAGAAGAGAATAGCACAGATGGTTTTTATCTAAAAACTGTCTATGCTAGTGATAATCACAGACGGTTTTTAACGAAAAACCGTCTGTGCTAGTTGATAATCACAGACGGTTTTTAGTTAAAAATCGTTTGTGATATTTACACCACAGACAGTTCAAAAGACGTTTGTGATGACCTCGTATCATTACTGACCCATAAATTCAGACGGCTCACAAAACCGTCTGTGATGACGTTTTTGAACCGTCTGTAATACGGTTTTCTGTAGTAGTGCCATAACCTCACTCGAAGATTGAAGCCCTAGTTTGGATCTAGTGGTATAGTGCCATTGTGCATGTGGTATGTAAGTGGTAGCCTCATCTATGGCAAATAAGGACTAGACATTTGTACCAAGTAAATAACAAGAACTCGCTCAACCACAAACTTGATCTATCATCCTAATCTAATACACTGCTCAATCCAATCCAATATCTGTAGGAGAGACCACTATTCTAGGGTTTCAGGATGGCCGTGATAAAAGGGTGAGATGGAAGTTACGCTTGTTGTCCACTTGCTAATCTTCACAACAGTAGGTCTACTCAACATCGCGCCGCTATTTTTGCATTGGCCATTGGATTCTCGATGGTGGTTGAATGGTTCTGAGCCTATCGGGCAGAAGTTAGAACGAAAGAAGTAGTGAAACGACCTTGTTATCTCAATTTTGTCGCATGTTATCATGTTGTGTGTTTATAGTTTGATATTATGAATGAGATATCTTGTAGGTAAAGTCGAGCAATTATGTAGAGTATAATAGTATCTTCTGGTCAAGGGAGCCGTGTTTTATGGGTGATTCCTATAACAAGGCATAAGTAGAATTTGGATACTTTTAATGTGAAAATCGCGGATGACAAAACCCCTTGCTAACCAAATAATATTTTACTATTTTAAATGCAAAGTTTTTTGCTAGCAAACGTGCACCTAATCTTATCATATTACAACTCGTGACTCTGTTCAGTTGAATACCTTGCATAGTAGTTAAATAGCCTTCCTATGTGGCTTGCTGAGTATCTAGTATACTCAAACTTACTTATTTTCATCAGAACAAATACCTAAAGAAAAAATGATGCATTAGCTAACATATTAGAGTTACGACCACATTTCAACGTTCCTATGAGATTTTATCAACTATTCTGAATGTAAGTTAAGTTTTAGACTTGGACGTTCATAAAGCCGTTATAGTTTGATTGTTAGGTCATATTTTAATTAAGTTTATCATTCTTAAATATTTGTAAGTAGGTATGATATTCTTTCTGTCTGTAACTGAACTTCTGAGCTGTTGTGAGAAATACGACAACGCTATTTTCAAAATAGGGTTGTCACAGTTTTCTATACTGCTTTACTAGCACATTGCCACATGGTTTAGGGAAATAATTAATTGATTAGTCTCTTTCTTTGATTAGTGGCAGTTGTTGCTGGCATGCACAATTTAACTCCGGTCATATTTTGCACGAAGGATTTCCAGTTCAGATATCAATTTCAGGAACATGTACTTTGCTGCTTCAGGTAATTTTTAGTTCAAGGGATACTAGGTGCTGAAAGGAGTTCGAAGTTTCAGATCAGTAACCTTGCTTTCTTTTCAGAATCCACCAGTACTGACACCCAAAATCGGTTCAAGAGACCCAAGCAAGCAATTCATCTTTAGCTCCTACTAAAGGCAAACTGATTCTTTATACTCTTTTGTGCGTAAGCGTTTTGTGGTAATCGATAAACTGGGAATCATACAATCAAAAATCATAGTAGAATGTTAAAAATGGCAAGTAGGCTGAAATGGGGGTAACTACAGTAGCATAGTGAATTCCATCAAACTAATCCAATCCAGCAAAGGATATGTGTATCACGTAGGGACAGACACTAGACAGTGCTTATGCATGTCCTCTCTTGTCATCATCCTTCAGTTAGCATATTCCATCACCATGCCATGGGAACACCTAAGAAGTGCAGCAAAAGCAGGGGGATCAAAGTGAAACAAAGCACGAATAACGGGATCACCACTGCCGATCAAATGCTCGTCGTCGCTTTCTCTGAAGCACGCGCACCGGGGTAGCGTAGTAAAATCAGAACCAGAGGGAGTGGTGGAGGATGAAGAGATGTGCACCTGACGATACCCTGATGAAAAGTGACCAGGAACAACCAACCAACCAGGCAAGCACATTGTCATCAGGAGGCAGTAGTGGAGCATAAAGGGAGAGCTCCACTACGATTTCTCTGCATACGAAGTATGTGATTAGATGCTTGCTTTATGGGCTAGTGGCCTCTAATTAGACAAATTAGATGCCCGCTTTCTGCGCAAGTGGTTGGCAATGGCAAAGCAAGCACAACGCTTTGCTTTGCTTTGCTTTACTCCATGCATCTGCGTACCCGAAAGATGGTAGCGTGTCGAGGATCTGCATGTGGGGTTTCAAGATTGGGCTAATTGGAAGCTGCTGAGTTGCATAATGGGATGAAAGGAGATTTTGTTTTGCCTTGTTGATGTAGTGCGCTAAGGGATGAAGCAGTGGTCTCCTAGCTAGAACTTTCAGGGAGAACTGCAAATAAGCCAAACATAGAAAGCGCATGCATGTATGAGTTAGGAATGAAATACATTGTTATATTTTAGAGGAAGTTGAAGTGCATAGTTCAGATGCTTGTCAATTCTCTATCGGGGTTAATCTGTTGGACAAGAAAGCCTCTGATTAGCAGCTTTCTAAGAACAAAAAAGAAAAAAAAACTAGAACACCACACAAAGGAACATAAAATAATTCTACCCATTGGTCCACCCAATTATATAAGTGTCTTGGACATCTCACTACTACAGAAAACCGTATTACAGATGGTTCAGAAACGTCATCACAAACGGTTTTATGAGCTATCTGAATTTATGGGTCAGTAATGATACGAGGTCATCACAGACGGCTTTCGAACCGTCTGTGGTGTAAATATCACAGACGATTTTTAATTACAAACCGTCTGTGCTAGTTGATAATCACATACAGTTTTTAACTAAAAATCGTCTGTGATTATCAATAGCACAGATGGTTTTTAGTTGAAAACGGTCTGTGCTATTCTCTTCTACCCCTAAATCTAATTCTGTTTATTGGCTAGCCTCAGGAAATGCTAGCCATGCCCTCTGAAACAAGCAGATCAACATGTACATGTATACATCCAATTCACATCTCAATTCATTTCACAAACATAAAACATCAATTTTGCAAATCAATTAATTGAAATGAAATAAAATATCCATTAACAAATACACAATTACAATCAATGTCAATCTTATCCCAAAAAAAATCATTCCACGTTGTGGAACTCTCCATCTGATTTTATGATTCCAGCCACCAAAAAGTACGCGCACACTCCTCGAATTTGTGCAAGGTCGGGCTGTTGCAATGCAGTTGTAGGGATGGGCGTAGCCTGTCGATAGGAATATCAATGTGCGTATATATATAACCCGATAAGTATAAAATAATCGTGGGAAGATTGACAAACCTTAGGATTGGTGATCTTTGAGGAATCGAGTATCTTCATATGGTGGCAAACTAGAATCCACACATGTTGCCCGGCTGCTGCTGGTGGCACTGTAAAAAATAAAATGTGTTAATTCAAGAGGCATTATTACCAAGTATTGTATATGATTAATTAATGTGTACTAGCGAAGACCGAAAATTTCGAACATGTTGCAAGGGCTTGGCCCCTTCCATCGAGCCACGTGTCTGTGCAATGTACGTGGCGAACAACCTTCGTGTTTCGAAAAAGTTAGCTTAGTCATTCGGAAGGAAAGAAAGAGTACAATATAGTTATGTATGGAGAAAATGTACTTACTTATCGAGTAATTGGCCGATAACTGTGTAGTCGGTTTTGTTCTTACTTAGGAAATTAAGGTATATTGCCTTGTTCCATTTTGGTATAATTACAATTAAAATCCAATGGAACCCCTGATTGTAGGGCATAAGTACAAATCCCTTATCGCAGTGAGCCAGCAATGTTATTGTAATATACCTCTCGACAAGGATGCATCCTCGTTGATGGTATCTATGACGACCAAGCGTGGGTCTAGAAAACCAATTGGTGATTTGGATGATCCAGCTTCAGTCACCATGTGTCTATATATATACACAAAAAAGCAACATTTTTATCTCCCATGAACCTGTCAAATGGGTACATGCTACGTAGGAATACGGGCCCGCACATTTTTATCTCCCACACAACGTAACATTGAGATGGACCATGATATCGAAAAACGAAGGAGGGAAATACATCTCAAGATGACATGCATGTATTCTTTCTACTTTCATTCCCAATGGACAAAGAACCTTCTTGGCTTTATACGTGGTTTTAGGCAACTCATTTCCCTCCGGAAGCATATTCGCTAAAAGACCTAGCAGTGCCGTGAAACTCTTGTCGGACCAACCGTTGCTTACCTTCAATTTCAACCTCGTGTATTTTGACTTGCAGCATGTGAACAAAGGTTTCTCCAAGTCCTCCATAAAGCCCTGGAATTTAACATACTCTCTCTCATCATAGTTATCTTCTACATCGCGAAGCATATGATCCAGATTGTCATCGTGCAACCTATCCGAATCCGAACAACAATCGACATCATCCGGCGGTATATCATTCACTTCACCGGCGATGTCATCCGGCGGTATATCATTGACTTCGTCATGACTGGTCCAACATGTATAACCCTTTTTGAAACCCCTCCGAATCAAGTGCGCTTCAATCTGCTCTTGGTTCTTAAACATCTTTAAATTCTCACAGTCAGTGCATGGACAATACATATATTCCACCCCCTTATTCAATATATCCTCCTCGGTAGCTCTTGTAAAAGCAGACACGCCATTGATATACTCTTGACTCACACGGTTCACGGCATACATCCAGCTTCGGTCCTACGTTATGCATATATATAACACCTTAGTATTAAAAATTAAATTAATTAATTATTACTACATATATACCACATGCATTGAGGCTTTGCTAGCTTAATTCATATTATAAACACAATAGCTATTTCCCCAGCGATCGACGAACCACTTATAACCAACAATTTTGACAAATTTGGCCTCCAACATGACGGGAATTGACAAATTTGGCTTCCCACATGACGGGAACTGATGATGTATGGTCAAGTAGATGCAAACCATCTTCAATAACGCTCACCGAAACTTAGATCTAAATTGTACTGCAAAGAAAAATAAATTTCATTATTAACCATATCTAGGGCAACAAGGAATGTATAAATCTTCAAAGCTTTCCTACCTCCTCCCACCAAAATAACTGGCTTGAAAACCTTGCCTCCTCCAGGTGCAGCACCAACTAGATCTGGATCGAAATGAAGACATATGCGGTTCTGAGCCTCCGGGTGCTGATGCAGACAGATCTAGATCTGAGCAGCGATTATCATAGACGGTTTTTAATAAAAACCGTCTGTGATATTCCAGTATCACAGACGGTTTATCGGTAAGAACCGTCTACGATACTCATTTTTTTTGACACCAACAACATAGACGATCTTCAAATTAAAACTGTCTGTGATAGTGTACGTCACAGACGGTTTTGTCAAACTGTTTGTAATTTGGCGTCTACTAATAGTATTTCTGTAGTAGTGTCTTTACGTTATTTTATGCCATACATTTTAGTTACGTAAAAGGTGAGGCAATCACCAAAAACATTTTTAAAACTGGGAACTCACTTTGTAGCTTATAATCATCACTACTACAAAAAAGAGGTCATTCTGGATGACTCATTACAGATGGTTCGCACACCGTTAGTGATAAAGTTACCACAGACGATTTTACAAGACAGACTGTCTAAGTTCACCATGATGAAAATAATCGTTTGTGATGAGCTACTTATCACAGACGATTTTTATTCCGAACCGTTTGTGATATATCATCACAGATAGTTTTCGTTTATGTGATGTCATCATACATCACAGACGGTTTTTAATCATGATGTCAGCATACATCACAGACGGTTTTTAATCCAAACTGTTTGTGATAATGCAACATCACCAATCTGTGGCATCTCTCCTAGGATTTCAATCTCACCCATCCATTCCCTTATTACTTCCCCTCTCCATTTCCACCTATTTTACTCTAAGAACCAACCAACATTTTCTACTGCTCCAAGTTCTTCCACTCCTTATTCGTGCTTCTTCCCCAAATCGAAGTGCCCCATCCCCTCGACGACGTCGACTACTACTGTGATCTCCTCTGCCACCGGTTGTGATGCCACAATTTGTTGTACAAGACACTCTTGTCATATGTGTCGTAAGAGTGTCTTGTGCGGTGTCACCGTCATGACACAATGATGACACTGCCGCTGCCTCTCTTTCATCGCCGGTGATATATACCCCATCTGAAATTTTTGGATGGCTAGGGTTTCGGCCATGTAAATCTTGATGCTCGTGTGCGTAAAAATTAATTGTTGATGTCTTAGTTCTTGTGATGATTGATGGATGGCTAGGGTTTCGACCCTTGTTGAAATTCATATTTTATTTTAGGATGAAGACATGGCGACAAAGTTTATTGCACAATGATCTTGTTTTCACAAATATGCCTGCTTTGGTTCATTTGCATTCTCTGATTGTGCATTTTGTAGAGAAATTAGATAATATTGATGAATTGAATGATGCCTATTTATGAGAATGCTAGAACACAATCATAGACGATTCTAAACTAGAACCATTCATGATAATAGACCATCACAGACGGTTCTTAACTAGAACCGTCTGTGATATTAGACTATCACAGACGATTTGTAACTAAAACCGTATGTGTTATATCTTATCACAGATAATTCAAGAGCCATCTGTGATAGCCACCTGTTATCACAGACATATAAATTTAGACGGTTCAGAACCGTCTGTGATAACGGTTTTGAGCTATGTAGTAGTGCATAATCCTATTAGTAGCTACAAAGTCGTGCGAGGTTTTAAAACTTTGTAGCTCACTTTGAATTAAATGGAGCATTGAAGCACTTCCTTAAAATGATCTAATAGGATGTCCACGAACAAATTTTGAATACAAACCCAAATTTGCACATTGCAAAATTCACAAAATCAAAAAGAAAATTAGAATTACTCAAATATGGATCTAGTCATATGCAAAGATTAGGTTTACTACTTTCAAAAATATGCCTTGCACATACTTTGAAAGTTCGATTGTTTTCTCCATACTTATATCAGATTGAACCTTATGAATGTTTAGCTCTTTAATATTTCGAAAGTGGCCTTTTGTGGTTCATCACTTGAAGTCACACAATGGCACCTTTTGTAGTTCACCACGTGAAATCTCATATCTGGCATCGCCAAAAAACCTCGACTTCTGGCTTCAGAGGAAAATATGCTGGCTAGAGAAACTTGTTTAGTGAAGACCGTGGAAAGGGTGTAAACTACTGAGCAAGATGATACCATCTTGCCAATAACTTGATGAAATTTCAGACTAGGAAACTTGTTTTGAAGCAGAAATTTCCGTTTGCAAACATTCACCAGGGCAGCTCTTTAGAAACTCTCACATATGTTACCAACGATTTCAGTAGTTTAGCTATCCAAGCTATATATGATCAGACACAAGGGTGTTAAACGAAAGTATTACTCTCGGAGCCCAGCGTCATCAGCTAGTGTCTGTGTGAAGTCCTTTTGCATCATAAATTAAACATTGATTTGGTCCGCGGGAAATTTGTTGCAACATCTAAAACATAAGTACACTACTATAGGAAGAATCATCAAAGACGGTTCAAAACCGTCATCACAGACGATTTATGAACCATCTGAATTTATGTATCTGCGATAACAGGTGATTATCATAGACAGTTCTCAAACCATCTCTGATAAGTTACAACACAGACGGTTTGGTGTTACAAATCGTCTATGATAGCTATTTGAAAAGCCACATTATTTCCTATTTTTCGGCTAGCCTCAGGAAATGCTAGCTATGCCCTCTGAAAACAAGCAAACAGATCACATATATAGCACAGGACAATCATTACACAGATCTCACAAACGAATTAAACAACGCAAGCAAGTCATATATATAGCACATGACAATCATTACACTCATCTCGCAAATGAATTAAACAATTGAATGAAATACAATTGAATTAATTGTTTGATTAAGCACAACTGAGTGAATTACAATTGAATCAAATGTTTGAACAATTATTACAAAGTGCGATACATGATTGTTGTGTTGTTGCGGGTACCGAAAATCACGTCCTATGTCGCAGTGTGGCGCTGGATTACTTGTGTCTCCCTCCCTAGGCAACATAAGTGCTGAATGACCTACGTGATTCCAAAATGTTAGCCTCGGCCATTGCAAATGAAGGGAAGAGTACAATAGAGTTATGTATGTAGAAAATAAGTTTACATGTTAATTGTTTGCTGCATAAGGGTGAAGTCGTTGTTGCCCTTAAGTATGGAATTAAGGTATATTTCCTTGCTTTACTTTGGTACAATCACGATCATAATCCAGTGAGCTCTAGTCATGCATGTCACTATAGTGATTAATCCTAAGTTCATGTTGCATATAAAGTATAAATAAAAATTTTTATGGCGACTAGTGAAACACTTACCCTTGGTTGAAGGGTACGATGATGTAGTTCTTGTCACTTTGAGCAAGCAATCCCTTCATTATGTAATCTTGAATGAAGGATGTGTTGTCCTTGATGCATTTCTCAGAGACCAAATGTGGGTCGAGGAAACCCAGAGGTTGTTGCTATTACCAAACTTGAAGGATCATTTTTTATACACAAGCAATGAGTTATAACATTTATCGATATTACATGAATATAGAACTTGGTTGTACAGTACACTTACAGTGTCCAACATCGTAGAAGTGAGGTTTTGAGTTCATCGAGGTTGAATAGTAAGAATAAGTCATCGAAGGTCACGACGAAGTAGCCTGAGTCATGGAGGAAATGTGCCTCCTTGTATCTCACAGTAAATCCACTTTGGCGATTTGGCTTCCTGTTGGACGTCTGCATGTACCAAGAATACAAAGTCCTACAAACTAGTCCAAGCTGGATAATTATGATTTGGGGACCAATGACACTCCAAGCTTGAACTTCTAGGGCCCAGGAGGTGCCTTAATATTCTTCAATTGGGCCCTAGCATGGGACTTAGAGTCTCGCTTGCGACATATCTTCGTCATCGTCTTCATGGGAGCCGATGCAACAGGCTTCCGAAGTGGAGCTTGAGGTGGAATCATAAAGGGTTCTGTTTGAGAGGGATGGTCGTGTGGAGATTGTGGCATGGAAGGGTCAAGAGCGATGTCCCTCTTGTGCCACTAGATGAATGTGTGGGCGGTATCCCCTAGTGTCATGATCTCTTCGTTTAGGGGCTTCTCAAGAGGGACAACTTTGGAAACATCATTAATCATGTCCACATGGACCTTCACGAAACCGGTCCCTAGCTGGTCACTGTGCACCAGCCTCCTTGACAGGCATGGATATGCCATCCCTTGCCCAACATCAATGGGAATAAAGTCAACAAGCCTGAATCTGAGCATACACGTCCTGGGCTTCTACATAATGATACAGATGAGCTAAGGCGTCTACCAGGTCTATCTATGTAGCATTCTAGAGAGGCACATTACCTAGATTTCATCGATAGATAAGTGGGCATCGCTATGTTCAGAAATTGGCATAGATGCGCAGCTACTCTAATGTTGAGGGGGACTAGGTACCGCAATAATGGGGGTGGCTTCTGAGTGGTTGCAGACTTCTCTTAGTTCTTGTCTCATTGAATCTATCTCTCCTTGAAATGAGGCAGTTATCTCCTAAAATTTTTCATCAAAATCCTGTTTCATACATTCTTTGCACTAGGCCTTGGATCTCTTCCTACTCCTATATGCCTCAGAGTCGTTTGGGAATTTGTGCCTCCAAGGTACGTAAACCCCTAGGCCTCTCGTGCGACTTGGGTGCTCCTTGTTTCCCAGGGCCGTGGATAGCATATCTCTCTCCCTGTCTGCTTCAAAGGAGTATTGGGAAGATTCGGTAGTCAATGCTTGCTGTAAGAGGCAATCAGGTTATTTCAGACCCCATTAAGTTATGGACCTATTAACTAGATAGTTTAATATATCTTACCAGGCGTTGGGACACTTTCTCGTCTGTGGGGTTTTTGAAAGAGAAGACACCTGAACATGTGGTTGATGACCTCGCTCTTAACCAGTTTCGGGTGCACTCGTTTGTTATCCTGGCAAATGACAGGGAGGCCTCCAATCGGATCGTGACATCATTCTGCATCCTCCATTGCGGTATTTTACCCGCGTACCTAGTGGTGCCGAGTCTGTGGGGGTGAGTGTTTTGTGCCTGGAGAGCCTTGTGCGCCACACTTTGCTATTGAAATTTAGTCATCGTCTTTATCTACACAAAGGTCTCCTATGTTTTTGGTGACAAGAAAGGATACCTCGTGAAGGGCATGCATTCTTTGGTTATGTACTGCGTGACAAGCATGCTCTTGAAGGTCTTTCATGCTTTTTCCATCACGAGGAGCGTGTGCCATCACACGAGTCCCTAGACTTCTATTGGGATCTCAAATAACTTTGTTAGTTCCACCCACAACTCTTTTTTTGATCCTTTGTCAAATTTTTGAGCTTGCTGCGGTGATAAGGACCCGTTGCATATCACGGATGGTACACGACCACACTTGTGAAACCATCTGTGATAATTATAGCACAGATATTTCCCCATAAACTGTCTGTGAAGAGGTGTTTAGTATAGCTTGTTTTGTAGTAGTGTTTATTGTTACACTGGTTAATTCTTAGCCTAAACACAATACATCTGATTGAGATTGGTGGCAGCTTACATTAGGTACCTAAGGTTGATTTATGGTCTATTTACCTATTGGGCCTTTTCTTTTGACCATCCAGAAATATGTGGACTTTTGTATGCCTTCCAGCATAGGCCAACAAATTTTGACTAATCATTGCAACCTCAGATTTTATTTTGTCCTTGTTTTTGTAGGACCGCCAAGGCCCAAGGGATGATGGTGTAAGGGCTAATTGGTATTATGTTCACAATCTTGACGTGGTTAGGTAAGCAAGGGTGGGTTCGGAAAGACTTGGCTTAGGCTTTGACTTTCATTTGCTATAACAACTAGCTTTCAACGGTGTATTTTTTAAGGCGGGGTCTATAGGTAGTGATACAGGGGTGCTCGATCTTCAGATGTAAGATCTCTCTTGAAGGGTAAATACATGGCTAACCTGAAATCTCGTGAATTCTGATGAATGGAAGCACGTGATTGTCTATCTCGATTACAGACTCCCATGTACCGGAATTCAACTAGAAACACACTCTGAATCTTTGTCTCCTGACCACACCAAGGAAGATGACTTTGCTAGTCCGTGAGGAACAACAAGAACACTGGTAATCGGTAATTTGTTGGAACGCTAACTAGTCGGCTTCCAAACTCTCATGGCAGCGCACAGCATAAACCAAATAGCAACAAATTGCTTTGGCTTAAAATTAACGTTCGAGGTTTACAGGGGATGGTGGCCAAGGCTTTATAACCTCGTACAAGCCTAACCGGACTCAAAGTAGGAAAAACAACTCAAATCCGATTCTAATTCCTAATTTAAACCAAAAGCAATAAGAAGTGGCTGGCTGGTTTCCTTGGTTTGTGCACCCATGAGGTGGGCCCCACATGGTGGCCAGCCCGTGAGGGTGGTGCACAACTCCCTTGACAACATCCCAACTTCCTTTGCGGCCCAAGTATTTGTTTTCAGCTTGTTTGAAGCTTCGGTATCGCCATCACCTCAAAACTAAACCAAAACAAGTACTAAAGCCCAAAACAACATTAATATGTCTTATTATAGATACAAACTAGCCCATGTCATATGAAGCTTGGCCAAAAACTCAAACGGACTCAGAATTGAAGATTGGACACAATCGAGCTTCTGAAGTGTAGTCTTCTCCAATCTTCAATTCGAAGCTTGAAAACTTGATTCCAGCATCTCGGTGGCTTTTCTCACTGATATAAGTGAAGTGTCAGCATCTCCTCCTTTTGGACCTTCCCTTCGTGCCCCAGCCTCCCTCACCTCCCACTTGGTAGCACCAAGTTCTTGCTCACCTAATAACCTGAGAATACATAAAGTAGAAACATTAGGAAGCAAGCTGTCCTTAGTAGTGAAATCAAAGGAACTTAGGATCAGATACACCTGTTTAGTGAGTTCCCTTGCTCTAACTCGAGTGATTGGTCCCTTGTAAAATTGTTGCAAAGCTTCAACTATTGGACCAACACTAGCCTTGTCATTGTTACTTGAATCTGATGATGGAGGTGATGATTGTGTAAATGAAGCCTTCACAATAGTGATATCCACATCATCCTTCCCCTCTTGAAAAGGAGTCAACCTCAACTCTGCAGGGTTAGTAGAAGCAAAGAAAGGCGACAAATCTACAACATTGAATGTAGCACTAGTACCATAATCATCGTCAGACAGTTCTAACTTGTAAGCATTATCATTTATTCTTTGAAGCACTTTGAATGGACCATCTCCATGATCATCAATTTAGACTTTCTTTTCTCAGGAAATCTATGTTTGCGAAGATGTAACCAAACAAGATCAATAGGTTCAAAGATCATTTGTTTTTTGTTTTTACGTTTTTCAGCAATACGACATGCCTTCTTCTCTATTTCTTCCTTAATTTTCAGATGGATACATTTCACAAAATCAACACATTTTGAAGCATCAATATTAACTCTTTCAATGAAAGGCAATGGTAATAAATCCGACGGTGCATGTTGTCGGCACCCCAGATTTCTGAATCCAGACCATCTGTGTATTACAGCACTAGTCCCAGATCAAAGCTAGTGCACACAGTCAAACAGTGATGATTACATAACCAACAACGCTTTATTACAATAATAGAGAGTACAGATCAAAAGGCCTCTTTATTACAACTGAGGTTTCAAGACCTCACACACACACAAAACACAGCGGAAGCAAAATAAACTCTGGTGAAGACCCATCAATACGCCACAGGCAATTGACTGGGGAAGCGCAACCTAGTACTCCGGAAAGCCTTTGTCGAATCTACACGTGAAGTAGTCATAATCT
This sequence comes from Bonia amplexicaulis, assembly GCA_036346245.1. NCBI lineage: Eukaryota > Viridiplantae > Streptophyta > Magnoliopsida > Poales > Poaceae > Bonia > Bonia amplexicaulis. The sequence continues at coordinate 13,345,746 of CM070738.1, read as the reverse complement.
TCTTCCTGAGCTTCGTATTCCTCTGAGATTTTGTTTTAAGTGTAGCATGTGAGTACATAAAGTACTGCGCAAGTCTTGGAAAAATGCAGTAGATGCAAGGCTTAACAAAGGAAGGTTGTATGGTTCTTTTGCACAAAGCAATATTTTATTTCAAATACCATTAAATATTTTCGAAGGCATTGATTTAATAAAGTATTTGTTTCAACAGAAACTATCAATAATTTTCTAGTGAAGGTTCCAATCACCAACACTAGTTAACTGGCTCCAACCGCCAAGGTTCAAGACAACGGGTTACATCCACCCACACTGGCTCCATCCACCAGGACACAATTCCGAGAGTTCCATCCACTCTCTAGTTTTCAAAACTTTTACTTTAAAACCAAAACAAAAGATCTACCATGTGAATGCATTCCTTGCCCGCCCTTGACCGTGGGCACGGCTATTCGAATAGTTTTACACTTTGCAGAGGTTGTACAACTTTACCCACAAGAGATAAGTCATCTTAATAGCCAACATGCTTCCTTAGGCATGAGACCCAGATAATTTATCACAAAGTTTTTACCTTACTCTAGTCTAGCTAGACACCATCCGCTGAGGTTTCACCGCTGAAGGGTTAAACCACCCAGTCAGAAGCCCCCTCTTGCGCCGTATGAGTACAGTAAAACCATGTCCTTCACTGTGAGTAACCAGTACACCCTGGCACCCACTTTCCACTGGTGGTACCTAAACTAAACTATCGTAAGTTAGTCAGCTAGGTCGTACCCATATAGACTTGTGGTTGTACGGTAGTGCTCAGTCTGGACAAACACAAGCGTCGGTCCTTAATTGACTAGGGCGGAACATACACTTTACAAGTTCTCGTGCTAAATCGGCACCAATCCAAACTTACCATCCGCCCAAGTCTAAAACAACTTTCACCATTTTAACTAATTGGATTTAACTAATTCCTTAAGACAAAGATTATCATTTTATGTAACATAGCAAATGCATTAAATTTAAAATAATAAAATGATTTTGGTAAACATAGGTACAAGATGCTCAAAGGAGACTTGCCTTCGTGTGCGATGTCTTGAGTTTCTTGCTGCGGGTCTGAGAATTCTTCGACAACGTCGGGTTCTATGCACAAAATGATAACATAAATGAACAAATAAAATTACAAAAAATATAATATATTTACTGGAAGGAAGTTTAAAATTTTATATGAATTTAGGAGGAAGTTTCAACAGATTCGGGGTTCACACGAGGGAGAATGAATACCTGGAAGATTGGTTGAAAAAGCAAATTACTGGAGAAATATTTTGGGTCCAGAAAAATAGAATGGAGTTTATGGAGAATTTACAAGGTTTGAATTTGAATTTTGGAAGTGCAGAACATATTTGGAATGGAACTGAGGTTTTGAAAATGAACTTGGTATTGAAATTTGAAATTTAAATTTGGAAATTCCAAATAAATTTTAGATATTTAAAAAGATGGCAGAAATGGATAGTTTGGAATTTTTGATGAATTTAGAAATTTGAATGGGCTAAATCGGAGTTAGGATGAAGGAGAACGGGCTCCTGGAAATTTAAAATCAGAGAAAAAGGAAAAAGGGATTTTTTGGAATTATTTTTCTAAAGGAAAATGGAATTATTGCGTCAGCAGAGAATTTACTTTTCAGCCGAATTATTTTTCAACTGAAAAATGGATTTAGTGCGTTAGCTGGCGTCAACCCTGCCTCAGAGGGACTGACAGGTGGGCCCGGTCCATGTGGACTGAGTCCACGGACCCGGGGAGGTGGTGAGGTGGCACGGGGGTGGGGTGGCGCTGACGGGGCATGGAGGGGCATGGCGGCGGCCGGCGAGGGGTAGAGGAGGGAGAGGGGACTAAGGGGAACCCGTTTCACCTTGGCGCAGGGCTCGGCGATGAGTGGAGGTGGCCGGCGATGAGAAGGGGCGGCGACGGTTTGGGTCTCTCAGTGCGAAGGCGGTCCGGCGGCGAGGAGCTTTGGCCGAGGGCCGCACGAGCTTCGCGGCGGTGCGGGAAGCCGAAGGAGGCGACGGCGAGGCTCGGGAGGACTTTCATAAAATATTTCAAACTTATTTTGGTATTATAATTTTCATACTTAAAATACTTTTTATTTTCAAAATAGATTTTAAACGCTAGGAAACTCAGAAAAACCAAATAAAAGCCAAATAAATCCAAATAATTAATTTGACATAGGATTTTTACAGAAAATCAAAATATCATTTTATTTAATAATATTTTTAAGTTTTTACTTTAAATTACTTTTTAAATCTAGCTTGCTTAAAAACAGAAAATCAGGGCAAAACAAAATTCAAATTTCACATAAACAAAACTCTTATTTTTATTTTAAACCAAATTAATTTAATTTGATAATAATACATTTTTTACTCAAAAATTTGAAATAAATAGCTGGGCTGTTACAAACTACCCCCTTAGAAAGAATCTCGTCCCCGAGATTCGGACGGACTAGGGAAAAGAAAGGAAAGGAAAACTCGGCTCTTGGATCCTCTTCATGCTCCCAAGTTGCTTATCTTCGAATGGAACTTTATGGTCTTGTTTCATGTATCCTTCATGATTATAACTTGTTCTTCGGTATTATGAAGTATTCCTTCAACTGAGAATACGAAAGACAACAACAAATCGGAGTGGTACATCTTTAGTCAGCTGCAATCTCTAGGTTAACTTCAATTGCCCTTATCCTATCGATTAATTCAGAATTCCACCAAAAAGGGCTTAACTTCCGCAAGTGTTTATCTGAGAAAGACATAATTATCTCAACTTTTCAAAAGTGCTTGATTCCAATATCATATACCACAAATGCACCTTATTGATTTCACATTGATTTCAACAAATAATCCCATAAACTTTTTATCCTTAGCTCTAGTTTGTGATGAGTAATTTCACATTGATTGAGAGACCATGTGAGAGGTGCTCCCATGTTTGTGATGAGTAATTGACGAGAGTTCTGGAAAGATTGAGTTTGGTTTATGTGGTTCGGACCATGTCGTTGCACGATGCAATTGGTTTCGGTCGGACCTGGTCAAACCTGGTCAATTGTGTTTAGGAGGGCTTATACTATGTTTCGACAGGTTTGGGCTTTATCATGTTACTGTTGATTACATATTATCGAGCGGTGCTATGTGATATGTTTCTTGTCTGTGATGGCTGAAGGACGTCGAGGCGGAGTCGTGGTGAGACACGAGGTGACCGGACTAGGCACAGGCGGTGTCGAGGTCCGAACGGTCGGATGTGTCGAAGACGGCGGAGACTCGAGGTGGTTGCGAGGCTTGGAGGTCAATGAACGCGGAAGCTTCCCGGAAGGTGCAGGAGGGGTGTTTCGGTAAAAATGCAAAGCTGCATAAGTGGAAGCGGTTCTGTTCGGGGTTTAGCGGGCATAACGGGTTGGAGACCCGTTAACCAAAGCCTATATAAGGAGGGGATGTCTCCTTGTGGCTGCATGCATTCCATAGATTGAAGGGGTTGTTAGGGTTTGCTTTAGTAAAAATAGCCTTTGGAGAGGTTGTTTTGGCTTTAGGCTTTGGTTGAGATAGTCCAGAATGTGTCTCCTGTAGCTTTCTTGTTCTTGTGTTCTTCTTGTGTGTGTGAGAGCTTGGGGAGAAGGAGAGGATGAGTTGAGCCATCATGTAATCATTCCTCTGATTGTACTCGTGTTTGGGGAGTCCTTTGTGATCCTCTTGCTTCTGGAATGAAATTACTGAAGTTTATTTTCTTGTTCATGCCTCTGTTCATTCTTCTTTGTTTGATTTGTGACTTTTTGTGATTTGAATTCTTTTTTGCTGAGGAGTAGCAAAATGGGTTGTTGTGATCTAGAAGATGCTCAAAAGCCATTTGGCTAGTCAATCCTAAGAGCAAACCACGTTTAATCCCAGATTTTGCTTCTTGGCCTCCTCTGTTCTTATTTTTCATTCTAGGGTTTGAGGCGGATCTTGGTTCCCTTCATGAGATGGTATGAAACTTGGTTTTTAGAGTCCTGAGGCTATTAATTAGCTTTTCTCAAAGTTCTATGGTCAAAGAATCAAAGATTGGATGGCAATTTGAGATTTAGTGTTGCTCTCTATATCGTTTCAGTTTTTGGCTAAAATCTCAAATTCTTGGTCTCCTGATGATTTTCTTGTTGAGAAGCGTCTTGGCTTGTGATTATCTGTTGAGAGGGCATTACTTTGATGAGATCAAAGCCCCAGGATCAAGGAAATCAAAAATCACAAGTTTCTGAGCCTTCAGACATGCACTCTGTTTAGGTTTCAGTAACTGCTCAGTTTTGTTCTGTTTTCAGCTTCAGACTGATTTCGGTTTATGCAGTTTTAATTTTGCTACAGCGCCAGTTCTTCTCTGTTTTCAGCTTGCAAATCTACAACTTCTTTTGTTGGCTGCCCTCTGCCTGCTTCTTTGTTTTTCGGCAGCACAAGTATTTACTGTTTGTGACAAATTTCAGTTTCTGCCAACTGCTCTCATCCATCCAGATTGACCAATCTTGAGATGGGAAACTGAGTACTTTGTCTCCATTAGCTCTGTCCTTCAGATTGTCTTGACTAATGAAAAGAGTTTCATTCAAATCATTTTATCCTTGTTTCAGTTTGCAGTCTGTTTTCAGCAGGGAATTGCAGTGTTCAGTTTTTATTTCTGCTTTGCTGTTTTCAGCAGGGAATTGCAGGTTTTAGTTTATTGCTGTTTTGCTGTTTTCAGCAGTGAAATGCATAGCTCAGTTTTCAGATTTGCTGCACAGTTTTTAGTGAACTGCAGTGTTCAGTTTTCAGATTTGCTGTTCAGTTTTTAGTGAACCGCAGTTTCAGTTTTCAGCCAATTCAGTCTTCATGTTACTCCCAGTAAAGTCTGTTTTCGTTTTTGTTGCTGCAGCTTCTCTGAATTCCTTCTTCTATGTTCAGTCCTCCGAGTTTTAGTCAGATATTGGCTGTCTGTGTAGTCCTCTCTGAGCCAGCCATTTTCAGGTTTCAGTTTTTGTTTGAAGTGTCTGTGCTCGATTGATCCTTCTTGCTTTTCGGCCAAATTAAAATGTGTAGTCTCCGGACTGCTCGGTTTGGGTCTGCTGCATGTGACCCTTTTTAGAAGTCTTTAGACATTTTGAGTATTGCAGCATATGAAAGTGTGTTTTCGGTTAGGGCAGTAGCTTTTGGATTTCTCTGCATACTGCCGACTTAGGGCTTGCAATTTACTGTCAGTCTTCTGGTTTTCCAATAGGCATATGTCTCCTTGCTTCATAGCTATTATAGCTATCAGAGAGAAGAAGAGTGTGTGGATACTCGGGGCAAATTATCGAAGGCACCACTCACCCCCCTTTGTTGCTATTTTCGATACTACAATTGGTATCAGAGCCGGTTAGCTCTTCTTCATAGATCTTAACCGGTCTCTAGAGCCATGGCAACGGACAAGTATTCCACCAAGCCCCTGATCTTCGATGGGATTGACTATCCCTTCTGGAAGAGCCGGATGAAGACCTACATCCAGGCTCAGGGTTACGCCATCTGGCGGAAGGTCAAAGTCCGGTGTGTTGTTCCTGCTGATGAGAACATCAATGCCGGAAATATGGCTGATGTTGAGGCAAATGCAAAGGCAAGGAACATCATAACCCAAGGTCTGAGCAGAAGCGAATTTGATCGCATCTCTCATCTGACGTCGGCCTTCGACATCTGGGTGACCCTCGATGCATACCATGAGGGCACCACCCAGATCAAGACGGTACGACAGGACCAATTCAAGCGAGAGTACAACAAGTTTGAAATGGTCGCTGGAGAGTCCTTGGATGAGTGTTTTGCGCGATTTCACAAGATTCTGAGCAACCTTCGAGCGGTCGGTCTCATGTACCCCGACTCGGACAACGCTCGACAGATGTTGTCTGCTCTTGATTTGCGTGTTTGGGAGATGAAGGCGACCACGATTAAAGACACGACCGACCTCTCGACCCTGACTCTTGACGCGTTGTACTCACGCCTCAAGACTCACGAGATTGATATAATCTCTCGTAGGTCGAAGTCGCAGTCGATGGCCTTAGTCACCGATCCGGCTACTTTACGGACCTTCCGACTTTTCTTGAGTTCTCTCTTGCTGCTCTGTGTGAAATTGCTGATGATCAACTAGAGCAGCTTCCTGAAAACAAACTCGCTCTTTTAGCCAGAAAATTTTCCCACGCATACAAAAGAGTGAGGGACAGAAAGAGAGGAGGGCCAATAATCTGCTTCGAGTGTGGTGGCCCCAACCACATTCGGGCGAATTACCCCAGCTGGAGAGGGGCAAGGGCGACTACGGCGGTTCGGGCAAGAACGACTACATCGACAAGAACCGCGATAAGAAGCCTCCAGCATATGCCCAAGGCAAGAAGAAGTTCCGCAATTTTGGGAAGGCCAAGAAGTTGTTCCATCGCGTCCTCACCGCCTTCAACGACCTTGACCTCAGCGAGGTGGAGGGGTGGAGCGACGATGATGGGAAGGACGAGCAAGATCCCAAGAATGGCGACAACTTCTCCGGGATGTGCTTCATGGCCCTTGAGGGTGAAGTGAGCGACAGCGAGCTGTACTCCGACTCCGACGAGGTATACCCTTCATACGACCAGCTTAATGATGCTTTTCTTAAGCTAGGTAAATTCCATGCTAGATCTAGAGCTAGGGTTAGTGAGTTGGAGAAGGAAGTAGATAGACTGCCACGGGAGCTTACCTCATTTATATCTGCTCCCTCCCATGACGAATGCGATACATGCCCTGCCTTGATTTGTGATATGGAGAAGTTAAGGACTTCGTATGATAATGTGTCCTCTGAGCTAGACATGATTAAGGTGGAGAATGCTAGTCTTCTTGCTGAGCTAGGGATGAGTAGGATAGCGCCTCCTTCATCTACTACTGTTGAGGCTATTTCTTGCACCTCATGTGAGGATAAGGACAATGTGTTTAGAGGTCTTTATATCATATTACTTGATCTGCCCGAAACTTGTGAAAGTTGTAATAATTTGAAGATGAACCTAAAACTGGCAGATCATAAAATTGCTGAATTACAAGCTTTTCTACTTGAACCTATTGCTTCATGTGTGAATTGTCCCAAACTTACTTCTGAACTTGAATCTGTCTCCGAACAGTTTCAAGAATTAGTTGATGATAATAACAGATTGGCTCAATGTGCTTCTAAGGACCCTATTAGCTCACCATGCATTAATTGTAACAAACTAAAATCTGATTTGATTACATTAGATAAAAAATATGTGAAGCTAACTAAGAACCTTCTAGAGAAGCCACCTTCTGCTTGTAATGTGTGTGCTAGCAGTAGGACTGTCCCTTCTAAGTCAGCTGTGCGTGCACAAGCCATTCACTCTTCTGCTACTGGTTCTTCATCTACTCCCTTACCTTCTGTTGTCTCTTTTTCCCGCTGCTCTTTTTGCACCTCTCTCTTTCGGGAGTGTCAGTACCTTATGAACACTCTCGAGAGATTTGTAGGAGGCAAGAAGAAGCTAAATTTTATTCTAGACCAATCTAAGAATTGCAACTTTAATCAGGGTCTAGGATATGATTTTTATGAGGACATGAGGAAGCATCCACCTGTTGCGCTTAGACCCATAGCAGCAGGTGTGATCGAGATTGAGCCCAGCACTGAGAAAGTTCAATTCAAGTCAGTGGGCTTTGTCCAAGGGATTTCTGACAGCAAGGTGATTCCATCTGCCACTTCAGCCTCTCAGAAGGCGAAGCTTCATCGTGCTACTTCTACCTTTCAGAAGGTGAAGTATTATTGCACCTTCTGTCAGAAGGATGGACACTCGATCGAGAGATGCTTCAAGCGCGCCAAGATCGCGCAGAGAGACCGTGTTGCAGTTCTTAGGCATATTCAGGGTCAGCCCTAGACCTTGAGTGCACCTAAGACCAACACGAGGTCTAGATTTGCTTCAGGTGTTTCTGATTGGTTTGGGCAGCATCGAGGACTTGGTTTTCCGAGTTGTCTGGTTTTCGTCCTCATGCTCCTTTTGGTCGTGACTTTCGCCGTTTTGAGGGTAGATGTCATTTCCCCCGTCGAGATGACTACCCGCGGCGAGATCAGCGTGTTGCATGTGCTCCGACTCGCTCTCCCGTAGCAGTCCGACCCAGCAGCAGCTTCAGGTCTACTCACAGACCTTCTGCTTCTTTGAGCGACAAAGAGCGTAGGGTAGCTAGAGGTCAGTCGTGTGTGGCTACTTCTTCTGCTCGACGTGTTACTCAGTATTGGGTTCTAAAATCTCTTTTGATTTATCCCAGTACTGAGTCGTTTCTCTCTGTTTGACTCAGGTTCATCGGGCTGGGAAGGGAGAGGTTTGGCTTGTAGACTCCGGTTGTTCTCGTCATATGACCGGAGACTCCCGTTGGTTCTCTTTCCAAGCCTGTGCTCCAGGTGATGAGACGATCACCTTCGGAGATGCCTCTTCTGGGCGCGTCATCGCTAAAGGTACAGTGCATGTTAATGAATCTTTCATTTTAAAAGATATTACCTTTGTGAGTAAGCTACATTACAATATGCTTTCGGTTTCCCAGCTTACCGATGACGGTTTCGAGGTAAGCTTTAAGAAAAACAATTGCAAAATTCTTGATTCTTCGGGTAGTCTGGTTTGTGGGATTTCTCGTTACGGGAAGATCTTTCGTGCTGATTTTTCTGAGTCTTCTGGTGATCTTCTTCGGTGTTTGGTTGCTTCTGCGTCCCGTGACTTAACTTTTTGGCATAGGAGACTTGGTCATATTGGATTTGACCATTTGACCCGACTTAGCGGCCACGATCTCATTCGTGATTTGCCGAAGCTCAAGATGGTCAAAGACCTTGTTTGCACTCCATGCCGGCACGACAAGATGGTTGCCGCTTCTCACCCTCCGATCATAGTGACTATGACCGATGCACCAGGACAACTGCTCCATATGGACACTGTTGGACCAGCTCGAGTGCAGTCAGCAGGAGGGAAGTGGTATGTCCTTATCGTGGTCGATGACTTCTCGAGGTATTCTTGGGTGTTTTTCTTAGCCTCGAAGGATGACACGTTTACACATTTTCGAGGTCTGTTTAGTAGGCTTTCTGTGGAGCTCTCGGGTGCCTTACGAGCGATTCGTAGTGACAACGGCACGGAGTTCAAGAATTCCTATTTTAAATAGTTCAGTGATGAGACAGGTGTAGAGCACCAGTTCTCTTCTCCGCACGTCCCACAGCAGAATGGCGTCGTGGAAAGGAAGAACCGTACCTTGGTCGAGATGGCCAGGACGATGTTTGATGAGTACTCTTGAGAGACCATGTGAGGGTCATCCCATGTGAGTGATGAGTAATTGACATCAGTTTACAAAAGTCGAGTTTGAGTCGGTTGGTTCGGACCATGTCGTTGCGGGGTGCAACGGGCTCGGTCGAACTAGGTCAAACTTGGTCGTATGGACTTAGGTTGCATAGTCTGATGATTCGACAGGTTTGGACTTCATCGTGAGTAAGTTTGATGCTGATTATGCTTATGTGTATCGAGCGGTGCTATTTGATGTGTTTCTTGTCTGTGCTGACTGCAGGACGTCGAGGCGGAGTCATGGCGAGACACGGTGGACCGGACTAGGCGTAGGTGGCGCTGAGGTCAGAACAGTCGGGATGTGTCGAAGACGGCGTGGACTCGAAGTGGTTGCGAGGCGTGCGAGATAAGGAGCGCGGAAGCTTCCCGGAAGGTGTAGGAGGGCGAATCGGTAATTTCGCAAGGCTGCACAAGCGGGAGACGGCTCCGTTAGGGTTTAGCCGGCGTAACGGGTTGGAGACCCGTTAGCCAAGGTCTATAAATAGAGGTGAGGAGCTGCATACCCCTTAGGACACTTGAGAGCTCATTCATCCCTTTGTGTGGGTTGTGTTCCTCCCAAGAAGCATGTGAGGCTCTTGGTGTTTTTGAGGATTGAGAGGGTTTTAGTGCTTTGGCTCTCCATTTGATATTTTAGAGAGATGGCTTGAGAGAATGGGTGTGAGTTGATTGTATCAAAACCGTGTAATCATTCCTCTCTCTACACTTGAGAAATCTTGAGTAGCTTTGTTGTCTTCATTTCTGTTCTCAATATCTTGTTTCAGTGTGTTTCTGTCTTCCCTGAGTTTTGGTTCCGGATGGGTTTGTGCTGCATTTTGGAATCTATTTTCTCTTGCTGTCCATGTTTGGTTTGACAAGTTACTGCAAATACTGTGCCAACAGCAGAGCTGAGATTTTTGTGATGGCTGCATGTTTTCTTGATCCAAGAACTTGACTCAGTTATTCCTGTTCAAAGCTTTGTTTGGGTATCCTCTGTTGTGTTTGTCTTTTGTCCCTGCCGAACAAGTACTATTATCCTGTCTCTTTACTTTATGGGGGAGGATAGCTATTTGTTGTGAAGACATGAGCAGCAAGCTATTTGGTTTGCTTTTTTCTTGGTTTGCCTTTTTGCTTTCGGCTGAAGGTTGCAGATTTTGATTTATTCCGTTTTCAGTCAATCGAGTAGGCTCCCAGTCCAACCGTTTGTTCCTTTTTGGTCTCGGCAAATTCAGTCTTGTTTCTTCTTTTAGGTCTGCAACTCTATGATTCTTGGCTGCTTCTAGTTCTTGTCCAGTGCTGTTTTGAAGCTCCGTTCAATTGTTGGTCTCTATTGTTTTCGGCAGCCATTTCTTCAATGTGCGGCAGTTCTTGTTTGGCTAAAGTCCATAAAACTTCCAATTAAACTACTATCTTCAGTTGTCTGCAGTCTCTTTCTTGATTCTTCTGTCTCTACATCTCTCGATCAGTGTAGATTTTTGTTGGTGCTTGCAGCTTTATTTTTCTCTTCCTGCTTCTATTTTCTGTTATGCTTTTTCAGTTCACTGGTTTAGATCAGAGGTTTAGTTTCCAGCGTGAGTTTCTCCATTCAGTGCTTTTCTTTTTTTTTCTTTTGCTGATCTTTGACGATTTTGCATGCAAATGAAACGGCAATATTTTCAGCTGAAATTTTTACTGATTACTCTCTGATTTATGCTGATTTTTTTGTATCGCATGCGTTTCAGTTTTCAGCAGAATTAATTTTCCGAATTCTCGGGGGCGATTTTAAAGAGAACGACATTCACCCCCCTCTGTCGCCATTTCGGTCCTACAACTCTACACCTAGGAAGTTTTGGGCTGAGGCTATCACTACCGCGTGCCATGTTTCGAACAGAGTTTTTCTTAGGGCACACTTGCATCGCACTTCTTATGAGTTGAGATATGGGCGAAAGCCCAGTGTCTCGCATTTTCGTGTGTTTGGATGCAAGTGTTTTATTCTGAAGTCTTGGAACCTAGATAAGTTCGAATCACGTTCTTGTGATGGGATTTTTCCGGGTTACTTGACTTCTTCGCGGGCGTATAGGGTCTGGAACTGCGAGTCTAGTAAAATGGCAGAAACCTGTGAGGTGACTTTCGATGAGGCAGTCTGGGGACTAGGCCCGATATCTCGAGTTCGATGAAGCGATCCGAGACCATCTTTGTGGATGATGAGAAAGATGGAGATGAGGGTGATTTACCCGATCCAGTTCTTCCTCCCCTTGAGGAGCCTCCTTCTTCCACAGTACCTCGGGGAGATCAGCCCATTCCTTCCACATCTTCTGGAACTGGTGACTCTGTTCCTACCTCATCAGCACATGAGGTAGAGGCCACTTCTTCTTCTCATCCTGGACCTCCCCGACATATTCAAAAAGACCATCCTTCAGAGCAGATAATAGGAGATCTCTTTGAGCGCGTCACACGCTCAAAATCTGGCTTGTCGCTCTTCTGTCTCCAGTCTGCCTTCATTGCCTCTTTCGAGCCCAAAGATGTTGACCATACACTTTCTGATGAGTCTTGGGTCAATGCCATTGTAACACCCTGAAAAACTTAGAAGGATTATGTAATAGAATTGTTGTCGGTTGTTTTCTGACACATCATGTTGGTTGGATTCTAACAATCATTTTTCTAAAAGTTCTAAGGAAGAGACCACCTGTTTCCTTAGTAGTAATTGCTAAATTTGAATTCGAATCTGAAAAGATGATCCATGATAAAGATTTTCAAAGATAGCATAAATAAGTCGATCACTATACCAAAGAAATATTTGTGCAAAGTAGTAAAATCACAGAGTTTATAAAAGAAATGAGGAGAAAAATAAAAAGAAAGAGAAAAGGACCCAGTTGTGGGCCCGAAGATGGTCAATGTAGTGGTCACCTCATTGGGAAAATAATTTTCTTAAACCCAAGAATACCTCAGGAATTCTGTAAATTTTCTAGAATTTTGGTGGTAATTTCATATTTTTAGGACTATATTAAGTCCTCCCGCATTTCTGGAAAATCAAAAGTCAAAAATAAAACCCCGAACCCCGGCCGGCGCATGGACGGGCTGGATCCGCCCACGTCGCCCGGATCCGCCTCCCCTCTCTCGGGTCGACGCGTTCGGTCCGGATGGCGCCACGTCCTCCCGGCGCCATCTCGGCCACCCGTGATCGCCTCTCCGCCCCTCTCTGGGCAGCGGGCCCCGCTTGCGAGGTCACATCTCCTTTCTTCCTCCTCCTCCGCGCGTCGGACCCCTCGCGGCCGTGCGGCGCCCTGCTGTGGAGACCCGCAGAGGGGCAGCGTTATGGGGAAAAGGCCCCACGTCGTCCCGAACCCATTGTCCCTTCCGCTTGCCCCGTGTCTTGCTCACTCACCGCCAGCCAGCCGCCCCGCCCCGCCGGCTCCTCCGGGCGGGCGTTTGCCGGCTATAAAAGCCCGGGGAGCAGCCCAAAAGGTTCGCCGTGCTCCCCTGGACATTTCTCAGCCGCCCATTGCCCTCAAGAACCACCCGATCGCCGGCAACTACCCTTCTTCCCCAACTCCGGCCGACTGCCCCTCGCAACAATTCGGCCGATCCTCACTGTGGGAGCTCGATCCTTTGCTCCCACACCATCTCCAGACCATCGCCGAGCTGTTGCCGGCCTCCCCCGAGCTCGCCGACGGCCGTAGCTCGCCGGCACCGTGAGCCCTCCCGGAGCTGCCGCTGCTGCTCGTCCAACCCACCTCCGGTGACCCCGGCCTCCCGTCACCACCACCAAGATCGCCATGAGCCCAGCTTTGCATTTCGCGAAGCCCCCAAGCCTCGGTGAGCTTCCCTCGCCGGCGACGGCCACCGTCTTCCCCGGCCTCGGGCCGCCTCTGTTCACCCCCCTCGTACCCCCCCTTAAGGGGAAAAATCATCCCTTAAGGGGTGAGATGAAACGAGCGGCGGGTTGGTCACCGCCGCTCACCCTCTTTCCCCCCTGGCTCCCTCGGCGCGCGTTCGAGCCCCCGCTCACGCAGCGCCTGAGGTTGAGCCATTCTTTAAAACGTCGTCGACGGTGGGCCCCTTTGCCGGCGATCGCTTCAACCACCGCGCCTCCGGGCCCCTTTGTCGAGCAGCGGGAGCGGGCGAGAGCCCCCGCCGCCTGGGTTCCACGCGTCAGCACCGCGCAAGTGCGGTCTCTGACCAGTGGGCCCTACTCGTCAGATTTCATTATTTTTGGGATTTATTCAAACCGAATGTATTCAAATATGAATAACTTGTTCATTTTAGCTCCAAATTTAGTGAAATCAATTTCTAAATTCATCTAAAATCAAGGGCTACTTAATGAAACCAGAACCAACACTTTTGAAGCTTGTTTAAATTTTCATTGTGTTATTTGATTGTTGTAATGTTTTTTATCTAAATTTTCGCGCATATGAATCGTAGCTTTCGAGACTCAAGAGGAGGAAGCTGCAGCTGCCATAGAATCTAACGTTCAAAACCCGGACCTCAGTAACCAAGGCGAGTCAATGCTTTGATCATTTTGAGCCTATGTTTTCAATAAAGTATTTTGGTTCAAATGTTATAAATTGCATGCTTATATTCTATGTGGCAATACATGTTAATTTCAGCTTTTAGATATACCCATGTTCTCTTGATGTAGTATATGTCCTTTGCAAACACTTTTGGCTATGTGATCCTTGTCACCCTAGTAAAAGTAATATTGCTTCGACTCTTTTGAAACTAAGTCTATAATTATCAATGCATGCTTAGAGTTGTTCTAGATAAACAAGGGTATGAGAGTACCCTAGCATATCTTGCAAACTAAAGAAAGAAGTATTGGGCAGTCATTGTGATGATGACTGGTTTATGTTAGTATAAGTGTATGTTTCATCCAAAAGAACCTCACATGCTTGAATTATCCGGGCGGATGGTTGAGGCGGGGTGTTGAATGGTGCCGTGATAGCACAGATTTGTGGTAAAGTGGTGCCGTGATAGCACAAGGGATTGTGGTAGAACCGCCCAGATAACACTTAAGGACTGAATCTGGTGACAATCTCCCACGATATAACCAGTACAACCACATGCTGGCAAAGTGTAGGCAGGGCCAACTAAATTGCATGGACTTAGTATGAGTTGCGTCGGTGTGAACACGGGCGGGTAGAGGATGGCCACATCCTCCGGCGTGATGGCGCAGAGGGGCTTCGGAAGGGTGGTCGTGCAGGAGGAAGTGGAAACCTTAGCGGTCGCAACTCGCTAGGAAAATGCTTGTAAAAGCCTTGTGATAGTCTCCTCAACCGCATGACTAAGGAATCATGTGGGGCAATGAGCGAGATCTATCTCGTGTGGGTAAAGTGTACACACTCTGCAGAGTCATGAACTATTCGAATAGCCGTGCCCACGGTTATGAGCAGACATGAGAACTTAACTAGATATAGCTCTGTTTCAAAATCTGTACAAAAAGGGCAGAGAAAGGCCTTTATGGGAAGGCAGAGTAAAGGCCCTCATTTGAGTTGTCCTGGGTGTCGTCCCAGTGGTAATGTAAGCGATTATACGCTGAAGGCATGGTATAAAGAGCAGAGATCATGTAATGGTGGATGGTCTCTGATTCGATAAAGATAATGTAGATTTCAGTGAGTATCATGTTTAAACTTTCAAATGGCTAGGTCCTAGAGAATTTTTAAGTATTATAGTTCAAAAGGCATATTTCCGCAAATAAAATAACCTGAGCCATTCCTTGTTAAAAGCCTTGCATACTATCTACTGCATTTGGTGTGTTGACTCGCTGAGCACGGTGGTTAGTGTGCTCACTCTCGCATTACCAAAAACCCAGATTCCGGAGCTCAAGATCCTTATGCCTTTGAGGAAGCACCTGCTGCAGATGGAGAAGACCGCGCCGGGAATTAGGACGCTTATTGCGCGCTTAGGACCTTAGGCAATTGGACTAAGGTGTGGTCTCATCCAGATATTCTAGAGTCCTAGAATGTTTGTATGACCACCTTTGCCCTCGGTCTCTGCTTGTGGTTTAAAAGCCTACTTTGTATCTCTTCCGCTGCTAGACTTTTTGAATTATAAATATTTGGCCTGCTTGGCCCCATTGTACCTCTGCGCCTTTGTGAAGGCCTAACTTTGCGTTTGCAATGTAATATTATTATGGCTTGTTGTGATTTCCGCGTGTATGAAATGATTCGGCAATGTATCTGTGAGCATTATCTACTGATCCAGGGAATAATGCAGTAAAGCACAGCAGGGTCTGGATTGCAAAATCCGGGTCCGACAGCCATGCATGAGGAGTTAGAACATTTTGAAAGAAACAAGGTCTGGTCGCTTGTTGAGCCCCCTCGAGGTCACAATGTCATTGGGACTAAGTAGGTGTTTAAGAACAAGCAGAGTGAGGATGGGGTTATCATTCGAAACAAGGCTAGACTGATAGCTCAGGGTTTCTCCCAGATTGAGGGTCTAGATTTTGAGGTGACCTTTGCCCCTATAGCTAGGCTAGAGGCCATTAGGATCTTGCTCACATTCGCGGCGTCTAAGGGCTTCAAGCTTTACCAGATGGATGTCAAGAGTGCCTTCCTCAATGGGTTTATTAAGGAAGAAGTCTATGTGAGACAGCCTCCAGGTTTCGAGAACACCAAATACCCAAACCATGTCTATAAGCTTTGCAAAGCCTTGTATGGACTTAAGCAGGCCCCTAGAGCTTGATATGAGATGCTTAAGTCCTATCTGTTGAGTCATGGGTTTGAGATGGGTAAGGTAGACAAGACCTTGTTCATTCGTAGGCATGGCAATGACCTTCTACTCGTCCAGATTTATGTGGATGATATCATCTTTGGCGGCTCTTCTCATGCTCTTGTCTTCCAATTTTCCGATGTCATGAGCACAGAGTTTGAGATGAGCATGATGGGCGAGTTGAGCTTCTTCCTTGGTTTCCAGATCAAGCAGACTCGGGAGGGTACCTTCTTGCATCAAGGCAAGTACACTCGAGACTTCCTGAGATGCTTTGACATGAGCGATGGTAAGCCGGTGTCAACTCCTATGCCTACCTCAGCTTCACTGGATCCAGATGAGGATGGCGAGCCAGTTGATCAGAAAGAGTATCGCAGCATGATTGGCTCCCTCTTGTACCTCACTGCCTCGAGACCAGACATACACTTCTCCGTGTGTTTGTGTGCTCGATTCCAGGCTTCTCCTCGCGTATCTCACCGCCAGGCGGTGAAGCGCATCTTTCGGGACCTTCAAGCTACTATAGACTATGGTATCTGATACTCTTTCTTCTCATGTCTTTTCCTTAGAGCTTACGCTGATGCAGACTTTGCTGGCTGTAGGATAGATAGAAAGAGCACTTCTGGCACTTGCCAATTCATTGGCACTTCTCTTGTTTCTTGGTCTTCTAGAAAGCAGTCCGGTGTTGCTCAGTCCACCGCAGAGGTCGAAATGCGTTCTTTGCCGCCGATTCTTTGTGACGTGTACTTTGGATGGCTTCGACCCTGCGGGACTTTGGGTTAGGTATAGACAGTGTTCTACTCTTTTTGTGATAACACTTCTGCTATTAATATTGCTAAGAACCCAGTGCAACATTCTCGGACCAAGCACATTGATATCAGATTCCATTTCCTTAGAGACCATGTAGAGAAGGGTGACATAATACTCCAGTTTGTGGAGAGTGACCACCAGTTGGTTGATATCTTTACCAAGCCTTTGGATAGCTCTAGGTTTTCAGCCTTGCGGAGAGAGGTAGGGGTGGTTTGTCCTTATGGACTGTTATGAGGGGGAGCTTTGTACTTCATAATCTATCCTTTTTATTATGCTCTTGCTCCTTTCTATTGCATTTCATGGGGATGCATTTTGGTTGGTCCTTCTAGCATAGACTAGAGTGATTCTATTGCTTAGTCGCTTAGATTGCTTCTTCTCATTTTGTGTCTCTAGGTTGCTGCTTCTAGTTGCTTCTCTTCTCACTAAGTGGAGTTCACTCACTTCTTGCGATCTAGCGAGGGTCGGGACACCCTTGGGTAGACAGGGTACGTGTTTACTCCCTAGTATGTTAGTAGACCAGCTATTAGACCTAGACACATATGGGGTGGGTGAGAGTCAGTCTGAGCTATAGTTTTCTCTATATCTTATCTATGCCTTAAGGACTGCCTTTTGACTTCTTTGCCAGCTTCTCGTATTTGTTGCTTTGGTTTAGGGGGAGTACATTGGGATTTTCTGGATCTTAATGTTGATTAACTCTACTTGAACTAAAAGTGTTTCACATGTTGAAAGAGAGTTGGATTTTCTTACATGTTATATTGCATTGTAATTATCTACATGGAGCCTTGATTATTATCCTGTTATGACATGTTTACAATGCATTACATCTTGCCATGATATGTGCTTATTTGCTAGATTTATCATGACTTTATATGTGTAGACTAGTCTTTGCCGTGATAAGTAGATTAAAATGTACAACTTGAATTAATTCATGTCATAATAGCTCTTGTGACTAGTATATCTTTAGTTATCCTTTTATGATTCACGCCATGTCAAATAGGCTGAGTTGAGTCTTGAATCTTCATTGAGCCTTAGAGTGAGATATGCTAGTTCTTTTATGAAGCATGAGTTAGTTTTTAACTCCTTATTCTTGAACTAATTTCAGCATAAGCAAAAATAATCTCTTTTGTGCGAAAAAACTGATCTCACCAATTCTTTCTCATGAGACTGCTTGCCATTACACTTGGCATGAACTCAGGGGGAGTTTTGGATGACCAAGATCATTTCCTTAAGCTTCTCGCTTGGAATGGTCGTATAAGGCTTGAGATCTAGCACATGACTAAACAAAAATCTGGTTGAAAACAACCATAGTTTCTCACTAGGAAAAACAAGTCAATTGTGCTAAAATTGCTTAATTACAAAATGATCAAGTTCTTGAACAAATGATTCACCTTTAAACTTGTAGCACTCTAAGTTGGCTCAATTCTAGCTTCTTGGTTCCACTTAGAATAATTGACATGGCTTGCATCATCATTGGATACCGTTAGCTAGACTATAATCTTGGATAACTTGCCATGCTAAGAAATTCGTTCAAATTTCAAGTTATGACTTATTTGGCTTAACTTGTCTATACATGCATTGTCATGATCTAAATAGCATACTTTTGTATTATGGTTTGATGTAATTCTTTAAGGTCATTTTGGATAATCTTCATGGCTGTAATGCTTAATTTGAATAAAATACAGCCATTTCATCCATATTATGTTTATATTTTCCTCCATACATCTTGATGATATTATTGCCAAAAGGGGGAGAATAATGGAGAAAAAACTAGTTCATAGGGATTTTCTAGAGCTTTTGAGGAAAACTTTCTCTTTCAGTTTTTGCTCTAGCATTCTCTTCTGTCAACATGGTCATAAACCTCTTTGCTTTTCTTTGGACCATGTTTGACTTTTAAACTCAACTTTATAAGCTTTTTCGGTGTTTGTCAATATGCTATATGATATGTTTCTTGTCTGTGATGGTTGCAGGACGTTGAGGCGGAGTCGTGGTGAGACACGAGGTGACCGGACTAGGCACAGGCGGTGTCGAGGTCAGAACGGTCGGATGTGTCGAAGACGGTGGAGACTCGAGGTGGTTTCGAGGCTTGGAAGTCAAGGAACGCGGAAGCTTCCCGGAAGGTGCAGGAGGGGCGTTTCGGTAAAAACGCAAAGCTGCATAAGTGGAAGCGGTTCTGTTCGGGGTTTAGCGGGCATAACGGGTTGGAGACCCGTTAGCCAAAGCCTATATAAGGAGGGGATGTCTCCTTATGGCTGCATGCATTCCATGGATTGACGGAGTTATTAGGGTTTGCTTTAGTCAAAATAGCCTTTGGAGAGGTTGTTTTGGCTTTAGACTTTAGTGGTTGAGATAGTCCAGAATGTGTCTCCTATAGCTTTCTTGTTCTTGTGTTCTTCTTGTGTGTGAGAGAGCTTGGGGAGAGGGAGAGGATGAGTTGAGCCATCATGTAATCATTCCTCTGATTGTAATCGCGTTTGGGGAGTCCTCTGTGATCCTCTTGCTTCTGGGAATGAAATTACTGAAGCTTATTTTCTTGTTCATGCCTCTGTTCGTTCTTCTGTGTTTGATTTGTGACTTTTTGTGATTTGAGTTCTTTCTTGCTGAGGAGTAGCAAAATGGGTTGTTGTGATCTAGGAGATGCTCAAAAGCCATTTGGCTAGTCAATCCTAAGAGCAAACCACGTTTAATCCCAGATTTTGCTTCTTGGCCTCCTCTGTTCTTATTTTCATTCTAGGGTTTGAGGTGGATCTTGGTTCCCTTCATGAGATGGCATGAAACTTGGTTTTTAGAGTCCTGAGTCTATTAATTAGCTTTTCTCAAAGTTCTATGGTCAAAGAATCAAAGATTGGATGGCAATTTGAGATTTAGTGCTGCTCTCTGTATCGTTTCAGTTTTTGGCTAAAATCTCCAATTCTTGGTCTCCTGATGATTTTCTTGTTGAGAAGCGTCTTGGCTTGTGATTATCTGTTGAGAGGGCATTACTTTGATGAGATCAAAGCCCCAGGATCAAGGAAATCAAAAATCACAAGTTTCTGAGCCTTCAGACATGCACTCTGTTTAGGTTTCAGTTTGCTGCTCAGTTTTATTCTGTTTTCAGCTTCAGACTGATTTCGGTTTATGCAGTTTTAATTTTGCTACAGCGCCAGTTCTTCTCTGTTTTCAGCTTGCAAATCTACAACTTCTTTTGTTGGCTGCCCTCTGCCTGCTTCTTTGTTTTTCGGTAGCACAAGTATTTACTGTTTGTGACAAATTTCAGTTTCTGCCAACTGCTCTCATCCATCCAGATTGACCAATCTTGAGTTGAGAAACTGAGTACTTTGTCTCCATTAGCTCTGTCCTTCAGACTGTCTTGACTAATGAAAAGAGTTTCATTCAAATCATTTTATCCTTGTTTCAGTTTGCAGTCTGTTTTCAGCAGGGAATTGCAGGGTTCAGTTTTTATTTCTGCGTTGCTATTTTCAGCAGGGAATTTCAGGTTTTAGTTTATTGCTGTTTTGCTGTTTTCAGCAGTGAAATGCAGTGCTCAGTTTTCAGATTTGCTGCACAGTTTTTAGTGAACTGCAGTGTTCAGTTTTTAGATTTGCTGTTCAGTTTTTAGTGAACCACGGTTTCAGTTTTCAGCCAATTCAGTCTTCATGTTACTCCCAGTAAAGTCTGTTTTCGTTTTTGTTTCTGCAGCTTCTCTGAATTCCTTCTTCTATGTTCAGTCCTCCGAGTTTTAGTCAGATATTGGCTGTCTGTGTAGTCCTCTCTGAGCCAGCCATTTTCAGGTTTCAGTTTTTGTTTGAAGTGTCTGTGCTCGATTGATCCTTCTTGCTTTTTCGGCCAAATTAAAATGTGTAGTCTCCGGACTGCTCGGTTTGGGTCTGCTGCATGTGACCCTTTTTAGAAGTCTTTAGACATTTTGAGTATTTCAGCATATGAAAGTGTCTGTTTTCGGTTAGGGCAGTAGCTTTTGGATTTCTCTGCATACTGCCGACTTAGGGCTTGCAATTTACTGTCAGTCTTCTGGTTTTCCAATAGGCATCTGTCTCCTTGCTTCATAGCTATTATAGCTATCGGAGAAAAAGAGTGTGTGGATACTCGGGGCAAATTATCGAAGACATCATTCAGCCCCCTCCCCCGCTGTTGACATTTCTGATCCTACATTGACATATCAAAGTCCACTTTGCAATGATAAAATTAATCCACCAAGATATCTAAGTGCATTATCTTTTAGAATTCCACTAGTATCTACTCATCATCAATAGGTCCACCAAACTCTGATAATCAATTAACTCCATAAAATCCATCCACTCTTCATGATTCAACCAAATCACCCAAAATTAATATCATGAATTGTTTATGATAATTCAACTTTTTAATCTTTTAATCTCTTCCTTTACTCGATCAATCTCTTATTACTAATTCTCCAACGATCACAAATAATCCCTTCAACAAAAATCTTGTTTTACATCCAATCGTTCCTTTCAATCCTATATAATAAATCCAAGGTAAAGTTTAGACTTTTCTCATGATCTAATTAGCTCCTCCAAGTTCAACTTTTGTATTTATTTTCTAGTCAATCCACCAAGATGACACTCTTTAGATTTATTTATAATCAATTGGTATCCACAAATATACCTTTTTATCTCAATCCTCTCGAATATTATCCAATCTTTCCAATTCTACACCCAAATATATCACGCTAGCAATAATTCTCCAAATTATCTAAATTGACATCCACTGATTGTGACAGCTTTCCCGACAAGAGTACTTTCCATAAGTTTGTTGTCTTCCATATACTCTAGGTCTCCAAAAATTCTCCAAACTTGGGTCTAATTAAGCCATCTATAGAAATTACAAAGGAAAGTGGATCTAATTACCATACCAAAAGGTGAATAAGCAGATAGAAAAGGAAGAGTACCATGACGAAGATAAGGATAGAAAGACAAGGGTAGCACATTATTAAAATTTTATTTTATAAAATAAATTTTGAAGCTCTTCTACTAACGACCATTCTAACTAGGTCACGTCCTACAGTCAAATTGGCTCTGATACCATCTTTGTCGGGACCCTAGATTTCCGAATCCGGACCCTCTGTGTATTACAGCACTAGTCCCAGATCAAAGCTAGTGCACACAGTCAAACAGTGATGATTACATAACCAACAACGTTTTATTACAATAATAGAGAGTACAGACCAAAAGGCCTCTTTATTACAACTGAGGTTTCAAGACCTCACACACACACAAAACACAGCGAAAGCAAAATAAACTCTGGTGAAGACCCATCAATACGCCACAAGCAATTGCCTGGGGAAGCGCAACCTAGTACTCCGGAAAGCCTTCGTCGAATCTACACGTGAAGTAGTCATAATCTCCTTCCTGCGGGTCTGAGAACTCTTCGACAACGTTGGGTTCTGAAGGCAGTTTAAAATTACAAAAATTATAATATATTTACTGGAAGGAAGTTTAAAATTTTATATGAATTTAGGAGGAAGTTTCAACGGATTCGGGGTTCACACGAGGGAAAATGAATATCTGGAAGATTGGTTGGAAAAAAAATTACTGGAGAAATATTTTGGGTCGAGAAAAATAGAATGGGGTTTATGGAGAATTTACAAGGTTTGAGTTTGAATTTTGGAAGTGCACAGAAAATTTGAAATGGAACTGAGGTTTTGAAAATAAACTTGGTATTGAAATTTGAAATTTAAATTTGGAAATTCAAAATAAATTTCAAATATTTAAAAATATGTCAGAAATAGATACTTTGGAATTTTTGATGAATTTCGAAATTTGAATGGGCTAAATCGGAGTTAGGATGAAGGAGAACGGGCTCTGGAAATTTAAAATCAGAGAAAAAGGAAAAAGGGATTTTCTGGAATTATTTTTCTAAAGGAAAATGGAATTATTGCGTCAGCACAGAATTTACTTTTCGGCCGAATTTATTTTTAACTGAATTTACTGCATCAGCTGGCGTCAGCCCTGCCTCAGAGGGACTGACAGGTTGGCCCGGTCCATGTGGACTGAGTCCACGGACCCTGGGAGGTGGTGAGGTGGCACGGCGGTGGGGTGGTGCTGACGAGGCAAGAAGGGGCCGAGATGGCGCCGATGTGGCGCCACCTCACCTGCCACGCAGTACCGAGGCGGCCGGCGGCGCCTGGGCCGAGGCTCGCCGGCGTTCGGCAAGGCGGCGGCCGACGAGGGTGGAGGAGGGAGAGGAGACCGAGGGGAACTCATTTCTCCTTGGCGCAGGGCTCGGCGATGAGCGGAGGTGGCTGGCGACGAGAAGGGGCGGCGGCGGTTTGGGTCTCTTGGTGCGACGGCGGTCCGGCGGTGAGGAGCATCGACCGAGGGCCGCACGTGCTTCGCGGCAGTGCAGGGAAGCCGAAGGAGGTGACGGCGAGGCTCGGGAGGGCTTCCTTCGCCGGCGATCTCTCGTCGGAGTTCGGGGCGGTGCTCCGAGAGAGGAAGCACGGCGCGGGGGCGCTAGGGCGGCGGAGAGGGGAATTGACGGTGGTGAGAGGTGGAGTGAGGAATGGGGTGCTCGGGGCCTTTTATAGGGACGGAGGGAGCACGGGGCGGGAGTTTCTGCCGATTGATGGCGCTGGGCGGCGGCGTTATGAGAAAGTGGGGAATTGAAAGGGGAAAACGGCCGGAGGATTACGGGGAGTGATTAGGGCATTCATTTTCTCAATCAATCGGGAGTAAAGGAGGAAGAAACGGCCGCAATAAAGCTCGGGGAGGGGGCGGCAATGGCGGCGGAGATGGCGCGGGAGGAAGAGGGGCGTGGGGAAGAAGGAGGTGCAGGTGGGGATGGGCGACAGCGGGCCCACTGTCGTGGGAGAGGGAAGAGAGGAGGCGGGTGGTTACGATGGCACCACGCGGTAGGGGCGCGGATCGGGCGGGTGGGGACTTAAGTGGGAGCGAGCGGGTGAGATGGGCCGGGGCGGTGCGTACGGTGGATCCGAGCCGCACACGTGGCAAGCGGGGAAGGGAGGAAGGCGGGTTTGAGCGGACGGCCGGATGGCAGCGACATGGGCGCATCTAGACCGCCCACGCGTCGGTCTGAGGGAGAGAGGTATTTTATTTTTCTTTTTAATTTTTAGATTTTCAGAAAAGCCTAGAAAATTAAATATAGCTCCGAAAAATATGAAATTACTTCCAAAAATTCCAGAAAAATTCAAATAACTTCCTGGAGATGTTTTGGACTTTCATTAAATATTTCCAACTTATTTTGGTATTATAATTTTCATACTTAAATACTTTTTATTTTTAAAATAGATTTTAAACGCCAGGAAACTCAGAAAAACCAAATAAAAGCCAAATAAATCCAAATAATTAATTTGACATAGGATTTTTACAGAAAATCAAAATATCATTTTATTTAATAATATTTTTAAGTTTTTACTTTAAATTACTTTTCAAATCTATCTTTCTTAAAAATAGAAAATCAGGGCAAAACAAAATTCAAATTTCACACCAACAAAACTCTTATTTTTATTTTAAACCAAATTAATTTAATTTGATAATAATAAAAAAAAGTTTACTCAAAAATTTGAAATAAACAGCTGGGCTGTTACACATGTGGCAGAAAACCATAAACAATTTCAAATAGAGATTGTTGAGCTGTAGAGTGTACCACCCTATTGTATACAAACTCAACATGTGGTAAGCAATCTTTCCACTCTTTCAAATTCTTCTTTATCATGGTTCACAGCATCGTCCTAAGAGTACGATTCACCACTTCAGTTTGTCCATCAGTTTGCGGATGACAAGTTGTGGAGAACAACAACTTCATGCCAAGCTTAGCCCACACTTCTTTCAAAAGTAGCTCATGAACTTGACGTCACGATCAGAAACAATAGTCTTTGGTATGCCATGCAAACACACTATTTCCCTGAAAATAAGTCAGCTACATGCGACACATCGTTGCTCTTATGACAAGGAATAAAACACGCCATTTTTGAGAATCTATCCACAACAACAAAAACCGAATCCCTCCCCCTCTTAGTTCTAGGCAATCACAAAATAAAATCCATACTAATGTCTTCCCAAGGAATTGTAGGAACCAGAAGAGGAGTATACAAACCATGTGGATTTAGCTTTGTGACATGTTATACACTGCTGTACATATCATTCAATGTCATGTCTCATCTTTGGCCAGCATGCTCTACATCTTCTTGCACCCGAAATGTCCCATCAATCCTCTGTAATGTGATTCCTGCACAAGAAACAATGTACGGATGAATCTGGAAAGCAAAGTTTGTTAGCGCGAAACAAAAACCTATCATGAACATGAAATTTATCACATCCTTTCTCATGTGAACATAAAGCAAAAGGTTTAGCGAAATCACAATCAGCAGCATATAACTCTTTCAAACTCTCTAAACCAAGCACCTTAGTATCCAATTGATTTAAAAGAATGCTCTTTTGAGACAAAGCATCATCATCAACAACATCTTTATCTTTTTTATACTTAACAACATATAGGAAAGTTTCTACAAATTACATACACTTAGCATGTCTACGGTTCAACTTAGATTGGCCTTTCAAGTACTTGAGAGATTCATGGTCAGAACGTATAACAAAAGCATTAGGGCCATAAGTAATGTAGCTAAGTTTCAAAAATATATACCAGTGCATAGAGCTCCTTACCATAAATAGGATAATTCAGCTAAGCTCCATTCAATTTTTCAGCAAAATAGGCAATTTTCTTACTTTCCTACATAAGAACACCACCAATATCTATTCAAGTAGCATCACATTCAATCTCAAAAGTTTTACCGAAATCAAGTAGAGCAAGCAATGGCACCTCTGTGAGCATTGTTTTCAGAGTATCAAAAGCTCCTTGTTGTGCCGCCTCCCACACAAAAGGCACTGCCTTTTTTGTCAACTCATTTAATGGGGCAGCAATAGTTATGAAATCTCTCACGAATAGACGATAAAAGCTAGCAAGATCATGGAAATTACGCACTTCACATTAATAGAAACAGACCAATTCTTAATTGCATCAATTTTAGAGTCATCAACATCGATTCCATGTCCAGATACAACAAACCCAAGGAACACTACTTTATCAGTGCAAAAATAGCTTCTCAGTTCTAAGCATATCAAGCACTTGTTTCAAATGATCTAAATGTTCAGTCATGGTTTTGCTTCTTAGCCTCGAAGGATGAGACATTCAGTCATTTTCGGGGTCTTTTTAGTAGGATGTATGTTGAACTCCCAGGTGCCTTACGAGCGATCCGTAGTGACAATGACACGGAGTTCAAGAATTCCTACTTTAAGAAGTTCTGCGATGAGACAGGTGTAGAGCACCAGTTCTCTTCTCCGCACGTCCCACAGCAAAATGGCATCGTGGAGAGGAAGAACCGTACCTTGGTCGAGATGGCCAGGACGATGCTTGATGAGCATTCTACACCTAGGAAGTTTTGAGCTGAGGCTATCGCCACCGCGTGCCATGTTTCGAACAGATTTTTTCTGAGGGAACACTTGCATCGCACTTCTTATGAGTTGAGATAAGGGCGAAAGCCTAGCGTCTCACATTTTCGTATGTTTGGTTGCAAGTGCTTTATTCTGAAGTTTGAGAACCTAGATAAGTTCGAGTCATGATCTTGTGATGGGATTTTTCTGAGTTACTCAACTTCTTCGTGGGCGTATAGGGTCTAGAACTGCAAGTCTAGTAAAATGGTAGAAACATGTGAGGTGACCTTCGATGAGGCCAGTCCGGGGACTAGGCCCGATATTTCAGGTTCCTTAGTGCAGTCCGAGACTATCTTTGTGGATGATGAGGAGGATGGAATGACGGTTGTATACCTGATCCAGTTCTTCCTCCCCCTGAGGAGCCTCCTTCTTCCACAGTACCTCAGGGAGATCAGCCCATTCGCTCCACATCTTCTGAAGCTAGTGGCTCTGTTCCTACCTCGTCAGCTCATGAGGTAGAGGCCACTTCTTCTTCTCATCCAGGACCTCCTCGACATATCCAAAAAGACCATCCATCAGAGCAGATGATAGGAGATCTTTTTTAGCGTGTCACATGCTCAAAATTTAGCTTGTCACTCTTCTGTCTCCACTCTACCTTCGTTGCCTCTTTCGTGCCCAAAGATGTTGACCATGCACTTTCTGATAAGTCTTGGGTCAATGCCATACATGAGGAGTTAGAAAACTTTAAGAGGAACAAGGTCTGGTCGCTTGTTGAGCCCCCTAGAGGTCATAATGTCATAGGTAACAAGTGGGTGTTAAAAACAAGCAGAGTGAGGATGGGGTTGTCATTCGAAACAAGGCTAGATTGGTAGCTCAGGGCTTCTCCCAAATTGAGGGTCTATATTTTGAGGAGACCTTTGCCCCTGTAGCTAGGCTAGAGGCCATTAGGATCTTGCTTGCATTCGCGGTGTCTAAAGGCTTCAAGCTTTACTAGATGGATGTCAAGAGTGCCTTCCTCAATGGGTATATTGAGGAAGAGGTATATGTTAGGCAACCTCCAGGTTTTGAGAACCCCAAATGCCCAAACCATGTCTTCAAGCTTTCCAAAGCCTTGTACGGACTTAAGCAAGCCCTTAGTGCTTGGTGTGAGAGGCTTAAGTCTTATCTGTTGAGTCATGGGTTTGAAATGGGTAAGGTAGACAAGACCTTATTTATTCGTAGGTATGGCAATGACCTTCTTATCTGTTGACCTTGTTTATGTGGATGATATCATCTTTGGCGGCTCTTCTCATGCTATTGTCTCCCATTTTTCTGATGTCATGAGCACTAAGTTTGAGATGAGCATGATGGGCGAGTTGAGCTTCTTCCTTGGATTCCGGATCAAGCAGACTCAGGAGGGTACCTTCTTGCGTTAGGGCAAGTACACTCGTGACCTTCTGAGATGCTTTGACATGAGTGATGTCAAACCGGTGTCAACTCCTATGCCTACTTCAGTTTCACTTGATCCAGATAAGAATGGTGAGCCAGTTGATCAGAAGGAATATCGCAGCATGATTAGCTCTCTCTTGTACCTCACTGCCTCGAGACCGGACATACATTTCTCTGTGTGTCCATGTGCTCGATTCCAGGCTTCTCCTCATGTGTCTCACCGCCAGACGGTGAAGCGCATCTTTCGGTACCTTCGAGTTACCATAGACTATGATATTTGGTACTCTTTCTCTTCCTATCTTTCCATTAGAGTCTACTCCGACGTAGACTTTGCTGGAGGATAGATAAGAAGAGCACTTCTGGCACTTGCCAATTCATTGGTATTTCTCTTGTTTCTTGGTCTTTTAGGAAGCAGT
This sequence comes from Bonia amplexicaulis, assembly GCA_036346245.1. Classification (NCBI taxonomy): domain Eukaryota; kingdom Viridiplantae; phylum Streptophyta; class Magnoliopsida; order Poales; family Poaceae; genus Bonia; species Bonia amplexicaulis. Next base: position 13,317,730 of record CM070738.1, on the reverse strand, counting down.
TCGGAGTTGCACAGTCTACTGCAGAGGCCGAGTACGTTGCTGCCGCCAGTTGCTGCAGCCAGGTACTTTGGATGGCTTCGACCCTGCGGGACTTTGGGTTAGTCATAGACAGTGTTCCACTCCTTTGTGATAACACTTCTGCCATTAATATTGCCTAAAACCCAGTGCAACATTCTCGGACCAAGCACATTGATATCAGATTCTATTTCCTTAGAGACCATGTAGAGAATGGTGACATAGTGCTCCTGTTTGTGGAGAGTGACCACCAGTTGGCTGATATCTTTACCAAGCCTTTGGATTGCTCTAGGTTTTCAGTCTTACGGGGAGAGCTTGGGGTGGTTTTTCCTTATGGACTGCTGTGATGGGGAGCTTCATACTCTATGCTTTATCTTTTATGCTCATGTTTCCTTCTGATGCATTGCATAATGTGCATTTGGGTTAGTCCTTCTATCATAGGTTAGAATGATTCTCTTGCCTAGTCGCTTAGAGTGTTTTCTCTCATCTTGTATTTCTAGGTTGCTACTTCTAGTTGCTTCTCTTCTCACTAGGTTGAGTTCACTCACTTCTTGCGATCTAGCGTGGGTCGGGCCACCCTTGGGTAGACAGGGAACGTGTTTATTCCCTAGTGTTTTAGTAGACCAGCTATTAGACCTAGATACATATGGGGTAGATGAGAGCCAGTCTGAGCCACAGTCTTCTCTATATCTTGTTTATGCCTTAAGAACTGCTTTTGATTTCTTTGCCAGCTTCTCGTATTTGTTGCTTTGGTCCAGGGGGTACATTTGGGATTTTCTGGATCTTAATATTGACATAACTCTACTTGAACTAAAAGTGTTTCACATGTTGAGGGGGAGTTGGATTTTCTTGCATTTCATATTGCATTGTAATATAACTACATGTAGCCTTGATTATTATCCTGTTATAACATGTTTACAATGCATTACATCTTGTCATGATATGTGCTTACTTGCTAGATTTAACATGACTTTATATGTGTAGACTGGCCTTTGCCATGATAAGTCGATTAAAAATGCACAACTTGAATTAATTCATGTCATGATAGCTCTGGAGACTATTCTGTCTTTAGTTATCCTTTTATGATTCATGCCATGTCAAATAGGCTGAGTTGAGTCTTGAATCTTTATTGAGCTTTAGAGTGAGCTATACTTGTTCTTTTATGAAGCATGAGTTAGTTTTTAACTCCTTGTTCTTGAACTACATTCAGCACAAGCAAAAAGATCTCTTTTGTGCGAAAAAACTGATCTCACCAATTCTTTCTCATGAGACTGCTTGCCATTGCACTTGGCATGAACTCAGGGGAGTTTTGGATGACCAAGATCATTTTCTTAAGCTTCTAGCTTGGAATGGTCGCATAAGGCTTGAGATCTAGCACATGACTTAACAAAAATCTGGTTGGAAACAACTATGAGTTTATAAAAGGAAAACATGTCTATTGTGCTAAATTTGCTTAATTACAAAATGACCAAGTGCTTGAACAAATGATTCATTTTTGAACTTGTAGCACTCTAAGTTGGCTCAATTCTAGCTTTTCGGTTCCACTTAGAATATTGACATGGCTTGCATCATCCTTGGATACCTTTAGCTAGACTATGATCTTGGATAACTTGACGTGCTAAGAAATTCGACTAATTCTCAGATTATGACTTATTTGGCTTAACTTGTCTATGCATACATTGTGATGATCTAGATAGCATTCTATTGTGTTATGGCTTGATGTAATACTTCAAAAAGTCATTTTGGATAATCTTCATGGCTCTAATGCTTAATTTGAATAACATACAACCATTTCATCCAAATCATGATTTATTTTCCTCATTGCATCTTGATGATATTATTGCCAAAAGGGGGAGAATAATGGAGAAAAAGCTAGTTCATGGGGATTTTTTAGAGCTTTTAAGGAAAACTTGCTCTTTCTGTTTTGCTCTAGTATCCTCGTGTGTCAACAACGTCATAAGCTTCTTTGCTTTTCTTTTAGACCATGTATAACCTTCAAACTCAAATTTATATGCTTTTTTGATGTTTGTCAATATACTCATCAAGGGGGAGATTGGGGGACCATGTGAGAGGTGCTCTCATATTTGTGATGAGTAATTGACACATGTTCTGAAAGTTTCAGTTTGATTTGAGTGGTTCGTGCGTGAGTTTTCGATTAATGCAAATGTTGATTCCATTATGTCGAGCGGTGCTATGTGATGTGTTTTCTTGTCTGTGATGGCTGCAGGACTTTGAGGCGGAGTCGTGGTGAGGCACGGGATGACCGGACTAGGCACAGGCGGTGCTGAGATCGGAGCGGTCGGGATGTGCCGAAGACGGCGAGGACTCAAGGTGGTTGCGAAGCTTGGACGGCAAGAAACGAGGAAGCTTCCCGGAAGGTGCAGCATGGGCATTGTGGTAAATGCGCAAGGCTGCAAAGCGGAAGCGGATTCGATTCGAGTTAATGGGTAAAGCAATGAAGTTGTTGGAGCTAATGGGTAAAGTGTGCTTGTAAACCTATTAGTGGAGACTACAAAAGGAGAGGGGTAGGCATGAGAAAAAAGTAGTGGTTAGGGTTTTGCTTTGTACTTTCTCTTTTTCTTTGTGCTGTGGAGGGGTTTGGTGAGGAGAACAGAATGTTGTTTTTGCTTTTCCACCACCTTGTCTGCATGAGTAAGGGATGGAGTTCTTGAGTTCTTGATTGCCCTCCTTGTGTTGTTCATCTCAGGATGGGAGATGGATTGAGTTGGCTGTAATCATTCATCTCTATGAATTCATTTGAGAAAATTTGACTTTGAACTGGTTTGCTCATACCTCTGTCTCTCTGCGTTCTTGTTCCTTTTTGCAATTCTTTGTGGATTTCTTGTTTCTCCAGTTGCTGGATATTTATGCTTTGAACTGAGAATACTCTCTAGGTTTCTTGATCATTCCATTTTCGAGAGGAAAAAGTAGAATAAAAAAGGATTCTTCTCTCCCAAATCCGGCGCACATTTTACCCTGCTCTTGGTTTTCTAGGGTTAGAAGTCAAGGGACTTTTGCCGTTTTGGTTTTCTAAGTGGAAACTTGAAAGTAAGGTGTGATTCTATCTTCAGTGACTATCTACTTGCTAACTTCAAAGTTTCTTAAGCCAAGAATCTAAGAGTCATGAGTATTTTGAATCTTGGTCATTATCTACTGAGTTTTCCCAGAAAATCCGAATTTCCCATTTCTATTTGATCTTTGTCTGCAATTTCTTCTCAATGAGGTCAATATGCTATTTAGGATGATGTCCTGTTCAATTGACCCGAGAAGAGCGGCAAACCGCGATGAATTTCTAGATTTTCAGCAAACTCTGCAGTTTCTGTTTTTTAGTCTGTAGCGTGCGGTACTACCGCTTTTTCAATGTCGGTACTACCACCCGACGGTACTACCGCTCAGTGACTGAGTTCATAGGCGGTACTACCGCTTGGCTCGACGGTATTACCGCTCAGCGGTACTACCGCTCGTCACGGCGGAACTACCGGCCGGCGTTCAGACCGCTATATCCGAAATGCCCCTAATGTAACTGATGATTTTGTTTAAGCACAGACGGTTCCGTATGAACCGTCTGTGATAGTTTAAGCACAGACGGTTCCGTATGAACCGTCTGTGATGTAGCCGTCCAGTTTAGCCTCTTTTGTAGTAGTGCACCCCCTCAATCATCACAATATGCCCTATTTGGAGGAGCCGTGGGCCTTTCCCAAAAGCTATTTTTTTTTGGATTTTTAGCTGATGGTTGTAGTTTATTATTGAGAGGCTGTATAGCAGTCTGGCTTTTTGTTGGGTTGATTGGCTGTTCTGAGCTGTAAGATGTCCGAAATGCCCCTAATGTAACTGATGATTTTGTTAACCGGATTATTCGCCAATTGAACATTGATCAAATGATAAATTTATTAAGAAAATGCCAAGTTCGGGCCACAATAAACATCTTTTTAAATCATAAGTCATCACCATGAGAAATATGCACATTTAGTTAGCCGATCACAAATCAGGTAACATAACTAATAGCAATGAAGAGAAAAAGGAACAATATCTCCATTCATTGATGTAAATATGAGCATTAACATGGACAAATTTCTGGTACTACTACTAGTACTCATAAATCTAAGCATTAACATGGATAACTTGCACATATCTAAACATGAAATTGAACTCGATATTACACAAATTTGAACATGAAATTGCACAGGTATACACGTGAACCCATGAACACTTGAATACACATGAACACATCGATCTCCTAGTGAGGCAGGGGCTATGTTGATTTATAGGGGTTCAGGGAGGCGATGGCAACGATCTATGAGGTAGTTGTGGTGATGGCATGATCAGGACTAGCGGGACGCGAAGGAGGCAGCATCAAGACGAATGTGGCGGTAGCTTGGATCTAGAAGGGGCTTCGGCTCCTCGTTAATTCCAATGGCAGCGGCAATAAGTTGGTCAAATCCAATGGGGAGGAGGTTGATTTCGGTGGGGAGGAGGTCAATTCCTGCGGCGACTTGGGACTGTCAGCAGAACCACGTCTCCAACGGTTCAGCGTCTCCGGGTCTTCAGTGCATGCAACGTCCAGCGCTCCCCGCGCACCCGTCGCGCCCACGATCCGCATAGCGCGCCTGTACAGGCGTGGCCAAAGGCCACCGATATAATCCATATTATGTAACACTTGAGATCAACACAGGATATCGGCTGATCTATTCTCTTCTACATGGTATCAATCGTCCACGGTTCTTCTTGAGAATCCCTTCGCCACCTCTTCCGCACCAATGGCGTCTCCTTCCATCCACTCTGATTCCTCCGACGACGACGGTGTTCCCGTCGATCCAGCCCCCGCCACTGTCCTCCAGGCGGTTTCCATCCGGTCCCATGTTCCCGTCACCCTCGACATCGACGAAGGGAACTACGGCCAGTGGCGCTGTTTCTTCGACTCGGCGCTCGGCAAGTTCGGCCTCGAAGGCCACGTTCGCTCGCCCCCTCTGTCCGAGGAGCGCGATGGTGAGTGGCGCATGGTTGATTCGTGCGTCGTCAACTGGATACTCACCACCGTCTCCAAGGGCGTCTTCGACATTGTTCGCCGGGAGCGGCACACCGCCTTCTCCCTGTGGCACGCCATCGAGGAATTGTTTCTCGACAACGAGCTACAGCGCGCGGTGTACCTGGAAGCTGAACTGCGCTCCACGCAGCAAGGCGACATGCCGATGAACGACTACTGCACCAAGTTGAAGCGTCTCGCCGATCAGCTCCGCGACATCGGCCACCCCGTCTCCGAGCCCAACCAGGTGCTCAATCTCCTCCGCGGCCTCAGTTCCCGCTATCGCTACGTTAAGCCGGTGATCACCTCCAAGTTCCCGCCGCACACCTTCATGAGCGCTCGCTCCTTCCTCATCCTGGAGGAACTCAGCATCCAGAACGACGCCAACGCCAAGGCAGGGCAGGCCCTCACCGCGACTCATGGTGCGCGATCCAGCGGCTCCTCCAGATCTGCCTACCCCGACCACCAACGACGGTTCCTCGGCCTCTAGCGGTTCCGCGCCCCGCTCCAACAATCACTCCAACGCCGGCGGCGCCCACAACAACCGTTCAAACCGGCGGCGCGGCCGGGGCAACGGCGGCGCGCCCCCACGATCCAACAACCAGAACGCACCGTGGGCCGCGGGGTACAATCCGTGGCAAGGCATGGTACAGGCCTGGCCCATGCCCTTCCGCGCCCCTGGTGCCGGCGTTCTGGGGCCCCGACCACCGTTCCAGCCCCAGCAGGCGATGGCGGCCACACATCTTCCGCCTGCCTCACCGAGCGGCTCCTCAAACTCCTTCGACACCGGGGCTCTCTATGCTGCGCTCCACTCCGCCGGCGTTCCGCACCAACCGCCGAGTGCGTCTGAATGGTACCTCGACACCGGCGCGATGTCGCACATGTCTTCTTCCCCTGGTAACTTCATTCCCTCCACCCTTCGACCGTCCTCTTCTATCATCACACAGTAGGCAATGGTGCACGTATGTCGGTCACGCATCAAGCACACACTTTCATTCCTACTGCCACCTCTCCGCTTCAGCTCAACGGTGTTCTTATTTCGCCTTCGCTCGTCAAGAATTTGATTTCGGTTCGCCGTCTCACTCGTGACAACAATATTTCCATCGAATTTGACCCTTTTGGTTTTTCTATCAAGGATCTTCCTACCAGGGCGGAGATGCTCCGATGTGAAAGCAGCGGCGACCTCTACCCTCTCCATCTCCCACATCATCAAGCCCTCACTGCATCCTCCGAGATCTCCCTGTGGCATCAGCGATTGGGACACCCCGGACATCAAGTTACTTCTCAAGTTCTACAAACTTTCTCTTTTCACTGTAATAAATCTGTTGCCCATTCTTGTTCTTCTTGCCGGTTGGGCAAACATGTTCGTCTGCCATTCGGCAATTCTGCATCACAGACTTTTTTCCCCTTCCAGTTAGTTCATTCAGACGTTTGGACGTCACCTGTTCTTAGCCATTCTGGCTATAAATATTATGTTGTCTTTATTGATGATTACACTCACTATCTATGGACAATTCCTCTTCGTAATAAGTCTGATGTTCTTCCAAATATTCGAGCGTTTATTTCCTATGTTCATACACAATTCCGTCTTCTAATTCTAGCTTTTCAAACTGACAATGGTCGGGAGTATGACTCCACCGCCATGCGCCTCCTCCTCTCCACTCTCGGCATTCAGCTCCGGCTCTCTTGCCCCTACACATCGCAACAAAACGGGAAAGCCGAGCGTATTCTCCGCACTGTGCAACACCACTGGCGTTACGGTCGAGGCGCCGCCACGGCGACCTACGATCAGCGCCGCCTGCGCCGCCCGCGGCTCCGCGACGCCGACGCGATCGCTTGCTCTTGATGCCGCCCTCCTACGACAAGCTTCGTGTGTTTGGGTGTCGCTGCTTCCCGAACACCATCGCCACCTCCAGCCACAAGCTCGCCGCGCGCTCCATCCCGTGCGTCTTCATCGGGTATCCGGCAGATCACCGTGGGTACCGTTGCTACAACATCGAGACAAGGCGGGTAATCACGTCGCGGCATGTCATTTTCGACGAAACGATCTTCCCCTTCCGCGACAACAACATGCCCACCGTCGTAGTGCCGCGACCCGCGGTGTGTGACACGACACCGCCTCCACCGACCCGTGGCGCCGTGCTCACCGCGCCTCGTCAAGTCCTCCCAGCGACGTCGCCGCCACGACTCGCCGCCCAGCTGACGCCACATCCAACGCGTGCTCGCATGGCGCGTCAGGCTCGTCTACCACAACAACTGCCTGCGGCCACCACCGCGGTCGAGCCATCTCCATCATCCGCAGCGGCACCCGCGGTCAGTCCAGTGGCCTCACCCACCATGCCATCGACCGCCACCGACGCTGCGGGTCACCAGATGGTGACTCGAGCATGCGCCGGCATCCACAAGCCTAACCCGAAGTATGCCATGACGGCATCTGAGACTATCTCGCCTATCCCTCGAAGTGTCCGCGCCGCTGTCAAGGACTCCAACTGGTACGCTGCAATGAAACTAGAGTTCGATGCGTTGCAGGCCAACAAGACATGGACTCTCGTCCCACGTCCACTAGGTGCTCGTGTCATCACCGGAAAATGGGTCTTCAAGCACAAGTTGAACCCCGACGGCACCCTTGAGCGCTACAAAGCTCGTTGGGTCGTTCGTGGGTTCCATCAACGACCAGGCGTCGACTTTGGCGAGACGTTCTCACCGGTGGTCAAGCCGGCCACGATCCGCACCGTCCTCACGCTCGTGGCCACGAACAACTGGCCGGCTCATCAACTCGACGTCTCAAATGCCTTCCTTCACGGAAATCTTCAGGAACGGGTGTACAGCCAGCAGCCCACAGGATTCATCGATCCTCAACACCCCGATGACGTCTGCCTTCTGTCAAGATCACTCTATGGCCTCCGGCAGGCACCACAGGCGTGGTTCGAGCGCTTCGTCGGGCATGTGACCAGTCTGGGCTTCGTTCAATCCAAGGCGGACTCCTCCCTCTTTGTCTACCACCGCAACGGATCTACGGCGTTTCTTCTCCTGTACGTCGACGACATGATCCTGTCCGCGTCATCGACCGCGCTCCTTCGCCATGTCATCGCACGGCTCCACGACGCCTTTGCCGTGAAAGACATGGGACCCGTCCGGCACTTCCTCGGCATCAGTGTTCGGCGCAACAAAGAAGGCTTCTTCCTCTCTCAATCTCAATATGCAGAGGACCTTTTGGAGCGCGCCGGGATGTCAAATTGCAACCCCGTCGCAACCCCTGCGGACACGAAACCGAAGGCGTCTGCTGCCGACGGGAAGCTCATCAACGACGCCACCACTTACCGGAGCATCGTGGGCGCACTGCAATATCTGACGATCACACGTCCAGACATTGCGTACACTGTACTGCATGTCTGCCTCCATATGCACGCATTGCGGGATGTTCACCAGACAATGTTGAAGCGCATCCTCAGGTATGTCAACGGCACCACCGGTCTTGGCGTTCAGCTGCGTGCCGCGACTACATCGACAATTACTGCCTACTCCGACGCGGACTGGGCCGGCTGTCCTGACACACGGAGATCTACGTCTGGATTCTGCGTGTTCCTCGGCAACTCCCTCATCTCGTGGTCATCCAAACGCCAAACCACAGTTTCGAGATCGAGTGCCGAGGCCGAGTACCGCGCCATCGCCAACGCGGTCTCCGAGTGCTCCTGGCTTCGTCACCTACTCGGCGAGCTGCTCTGCAAGGTTCCCACAGCAACCGTGGCTTTCTGTGACAATATTTCGTCTGTCTACATGTCCAGGAACCCAGTTCATCACCGACGAACAAAGCACATTGAGCTCGACATTCATTTCGTCCGGGAGAAGGTTGCTATTGGAGAGCTTCGTGTCACGCATGTTCCCAGTGCGCGCCAACTTGCAGATGTGTTCACCAAAGGACTCCCCTCAGCGCTATTCTTCGATTTTAGAGACAGCCTCTCCGTCACTAGAGACGACGTCGAGACTGCGGGGGGGTGTCAGCGGAACCACGTCTCCAACGGTTCAGCGTCTCCGGGTCTTCAGTGCATGCAACGTCCAGCGCTCCCCGCGCACCCGTCGCGCCCACGATCCGCATAGCGCGCCTATACAGGCGTGGCCAAAGGCCACCGATGTAATCCATATATATGTAACACTTGAGATCAACACAGGGTATCGGTTGATCTATTCTCTTCTACAGGGACGAACGATGGATGGTGGTGAAGAAAGGAGGGGGCACGAGTCGAGGGGAGACAGCATCGAGGATGTAGACGGTGTCATCCGGTTGATTCTAGCTACCGCCGCTAGTGCCGGGGCACCATGAAACCCTTGCTGGGGCTGAGGAGAAGTCAGGGGAAGGAAGGAAGGAAATGAGAGTGGGAGAGGAGGATTTCTAGCTTTTATATGGTGGCAATGGTGGGTAATTTTCTATCAACTTTTATGGCAAACAGCAGAAACAACCCACAAGAAGCCACATAAGGCACCTCTTCCCTCTATCAACTTTTATGGCAAACAGCAGAAACAACCCACAAGAAGCCACATAAGGCACCTCTTCCCTAGCTTTCTGTAAGATCAGAAATGGCAGTTAGAGGGGGTTGAATGACTCCAAAAAATTATCCCCACTAAGGTATTCACAATCTTTTCACTTCTTGTAACAACCTAAAAGGTTTGATGTTAAAATTTTGGAGAAATAAAAATTTTTCTTGCAATTGCCTTGTTATTTGGTTTATTTTGGCTTTTTGAGTTAAGCTCCAATTGGAAACAACAATTAAAGGTGAAAAAGGTAAAGGAAATAGAGGATTAACATGAATAAATTGAATTGTAAATCAAAGATAAAATTCATACTGGAAATACTCATGAGCTAAATCAAAAAGATAAAATCTAGTTCAAATAAATAAAGTCCTTAATAGTAGCTAATTACAAAAATCAAGCTCAAGTAACTTAAGAATGGGAAATCAATTGAGGGATGAGGAGTTTGGTCACATTGCTATCCAGAAACTCCAAGTAGCACTGTAGGTAAATTAGAGTACGAGGCAAATCCGAATTCAAGTTAAATTTGAATGCAATATGGCCTCAATTTGAATTGGCAAACTAAATCAAAAATTCACATTGGGAAACTGCAAAAAAACCAGAAATTTGAAAGGGGTAGTTGGGCTTAGCCCACTTGGCCCTAGCCCATCTTTCTTGCCCTACTGGGCCTTTTGCTTGGCCCAATGCCAGCCCAGCCGTGGCCACCCACGCCAGAGCGCGCCCCCAACGCTCTGCTCCCTCACCGTGCATGCACAGTGCACTATGCGATGTGCCCAAATTGGCCGTTGTACGGCTCTAGTGCTAGGACGCCCTACCTTTGCCTCGTCTCGCATGCATAGTAGCCCTTCCTTCCCCTGGTTCCCCTTCTTTTCCTCCCTGCCACGTGTCACGCCGATGCCCTGTGTCGTGCCATAGCGCATGACATGCACACCCTGAATAGCGCATCATGCATCACCCCATCCCACGCACCATTGCTCCACGTCATGCCATGGACATGTTGCCATCACCTCATGCCCTATGCCACGACGTGCAACACCATCGCATTCGGCTTCTATGCCACTTCTTGACCACCAGCATGGCCACCCATGTCGCCCGGCCTCCTCACGGCCTATACAAGCCCAGACACATTTCGAAGAGCTTCGCCATGCCCCACACCTCCTTCCTTCCCCATGAACTGCCCCCGTTTCTCCCCAAGCTATGTTCTTCTTCCTTTCCGGTCGAAGCCCTGCCATTAGTGCCCTTACGAAGCATAGCATCCCAGCCCAATTCTTGGCATGGGGAGCACCGCTTTAGGACCCCGAAGCTTCCCCAATCCTGAGCTAGTGATGTCGTCTTTCCCATCGAGCAGCCTACGTCGATCCCCTTCCATCGCCTTGGTCTCCCGTTGACAACCTGCACCAGGCCTCCCGAGCTCTGCCATTGCCCCGGTATGCTCACTGTCGTAGGGGTGGGGCCCACCTAAGCCCAACCGGCCTGTTAGAAAGTTGTAAATCCTAAAATGGGACATGTATAATGACATAAATGCCTTTGAGAGGGACACTTAGGTGTAAGGGCATAATTGTAAAATACTCCCCATGTGAATATATATAAAACTATCCTGGCCGTGGGGAGAACCCCCGAGGAAGCATTGCTCACCTAACATCTCCACTACCACACTACCATCTCTTGGTTTGGTCTGTAACACAACAGTTGGCGCCATCCGTGGGGAAGACAAGAGCAAGCTCCAAGACCTGAAGAAGGATGGCACCAAAGAAGACTTCATCATCGGCGGCGGCAAAGAAGAAGAGGAGTACAAAAGAGGCGCTCGGCAACGTGTCGACTACGGGTGCGGGCGATAGCGCCGCGACTACGGGTGCGGGCAACAGCGCCGGTGCTGCGGCTGCCGACCTCGATGCCCGTGGCGTGACAGTCGCCCCAACCGCTGGAACGGCAGTCGGCGCGGGTGCCGACTGGACCGTCGAGAATGGTGACGCCGATGCCCGGGCTACCCCGACCGCTCCCACTGCGCCCGGCACGGAAGCGGTGGATGGCCTCCGCGGCGACGCCGGTCCCGTCACCGACTCCAGAGCCCACCACACCAACGCGCCGAGCAGTTCTGGAGCGCAAGCCATGGGAGTTCAAGGACCGTACAAGGGTGACACGGACCCTCGGGAGTTCATGCGTGTGTATGAGACCGCTATTGAAGCTGTAGGCGGAGACGACACCACCCAAACGAAGGAGGCTCCCCTCGCGCTGTAGGGAGTGACGCTTTCTTGGTTTTTCACCACAGAGCCAAACTCCATCTATGCGTGGGAGTAGATCCGCGACCGCCTCTACAACAACTTCCAGGGGAACTACGTCGAGCGCATCGACGCGGATCAGCTCTTCGCCGTCAAGCAAAAACCCTCGGAGAAGCTCCGAGAGTACTTCAAGAGTTTCGCGAAGGTCCGTTGCCAGGTCAAGGATGTCAACGAAACAACCATTATCAACGCAGCAATATCGCGTCGCCAGGGATAGAACCTTGGACACGCCTCCGCCCATCATGGCCCACGTGTAGTAGCCCCAGGAGGGCCCCATGCAAATTCAGGCCCACGTGCAGCAACCCCAGGAAGGCCCCTTACGAATTCCGGCCTCGGAGGGAGCCCAGCGCCGGACTATAAACGTCATCTTGAGAGACCATGTGGTGGTCATCCCGTTGAGAATGATGAGTAATTGACATCGTTTTAGGAAAAGTCGAGTTTGAGTCGGTTGGTTCGGACCATGTCGTTGCGGGGTGCAACGGGCTCGGTCGGACTTGGTCAAACCTGGTCAAATGGATTAGGACGCTTATTCTGTTGATTTGACAGGTTTGGACTTAATGTGGTTTCTTTGATGTTATTATGCTTTCATGTATCGAGCGGTGCTATTTGATGTGTTTCTTATGCATCTTGTTGCGGGGCGTCGAGGCGGAGTCGTGGCGAGACACGGGGTGACCGGACTAGACACAAGTGGTGTCAAGGTCAGAACGGTCGGATGTGTTGAAGACGGCGGAGATTCGATGTGGTTGCGAGTCGTGGACTGCAAGCGCATGGAAGCTTCGGGAAGGTGCGGGAGGGCGAATCGGTAAATTCACAAGGCTGCACAAGCGGAGGCGGCTCCGTTAGGGTTTAGCCGGCGTAACGGGTTGGAGACCCATTAGCCAAGGGCTATAAATAGGTGTTGGGGGCTGCATACCCCTTTGAGGATCACAAGCGTTTTGAGAGCGCATTCACTTCTTTGTGTGTGTTGTGTTCCTCCCAAGAAGCATGTTGTAATATCCCGAACGTCGTTACGGTATAAGATTTTAAGTCAATCGCGGAATCGACGGTTTTTCGGTAAATCGCGGGAAGGGAAAAATATAAATTGTAGAACATTGTAAAATAAATTAAATAAATTAAAATAATTAATTTGAATGTTTTGGGCTGTCCGGAGGGGGGGCCGCTTTGGGCAGCCGGCCCAAATGGGGCCGTACCCCTCCCAAACCCTAGCACCCTCTTTATAAACCCTCCTTGGCCCCTCCCTCTTTTCCACCCCAAACCAGCCTCCACCACCCCCTTGGGCGCCTCCCCCTTCCCCCCCAAGTGCCCCAAGTGCTGCTGCCATTGGAGGAGAAGAAAAGAGAAGGAAGGAGAAGAAGAAAGGAGGAGAGGAGAAGAAGGAGAAGAAGAAGAAGAGGAGGAAAAATTGAGGAAATTCTTCACCTAGGTAATTTTCCCTCATCCCAAATCCTCTGTTTTAAGGATTAATTAAGGTTCTTGGCACGGAATTTGTTGGTAGATATTAGATCAATTGCCCGATTAGAGTTTAATCGCGGGCTGATTTTACATCTATTCAGCATGTGTGACTTGTCTCATGGTTTTGATCTAGAAAACGAATTTTCCTGCGGGTCTTCCTAAAAGGAAAGTTGTAGAGTACTTCCATATGTATCTGCTGTATTGTTTTCAAATTTTTCTACCGTGGGATCTGGGAGATACGGAGTCGGAAATACCGCTGTCTGGCAGGCGGACAGATTGGTACAGTCCGACGGTAATCCAGAGTTTAAAAATAGTAAACGACTTTTCTGGCCTTGTTTGAATGACTGCATCCATATGCCAATTTGCATTCATATGCAATATGTTGTGGTGAAGATATGTTGTGGAAAGATACATTTTGCATTCATATGCAATATGTTGTGGTGAAGATATGTTGTGGAAAGATTTATTTGCATCCATATGCAATATGTTGTGGTGAAGATATTTTGTGGATTATTCAACTCCATAGTTGTAATGTGGAATTTACAGTTTCATTGTTGTGTTGTGGATTTGGCTCATGTGAGCTATTTATGGTATGAGGATTGTGGTTGTGGTCGTGGAATGGGATTCGTCTCTTGTGTATGGTAAGGGTTGAGATTGCGGCATGAAATTCTTTTCTCATATACATATTAATTGTTGATAGCAAATGTGCATGTGAGAAATAATAATGTATTGAAGTAAAACATACATATGTTTTATTGCCTTTGGTAGTGGTAGTGGATGATGTTTAAAGTAGTTAAAAAAGATTTATTTGCTAATACTTTACCGTCATGGATAGTATTTTGATGTTGAGGACATTGTTAATTGTGGAAGGTTTAATGTTGATGATTAATCTATTGTGGTTATGGAAGATTAAATGTTTCTTTTGCATTTAATAGAGGATAAAAAGACTTCATTCATATGACAATTAAATCTTAAATTAAAGAGGTATTATTCATAGAAGTTTATGGTGGTTTAAATATTTATGAACATAAATTGTAATTATGGATGTATGGAATTATAATGATGATGTTTAAATTGCTTGTAGTTTGAGTAACTTGTTAAACAGTTTGCTTGCTGAGATTTTTATCTCACTCTTGCTTCCCCCTCCCTACAGGTGGACTTTGAGCATGCATTGGGAAGGGTAGAGCGGCACCGCACGGATGCACTTGTATTATAATCTTAATGCTGAAATAAAGTTGAAAGAAATCCAGTCTTTGTTTAGCTATCTTGTAGATAATTGTTTCATCTTATTAATGTTAATTTGGAACCGTTCCTTTGGTTATTATTGTTTAAGTTGATATGAATATTAAACTGTTCTCATTGTTCTGTTATTTCCTAGTTGTTTATGCTTCCGCTTATATTATCCTGTTAATTGAATGTTGCCAGTTTAATGTATCTTGTAAATTGGCTAGTTGTAGAGTAGCATTAGTAGCATCCCAGGGCATTGTGTCCCCCTCCCTACAGGTGGACTTTGAGCATGCATTGGGAAGGGTAGAGCGGCACCGCACGGATGCACTTGTATTATAATCTTAATGCTGAAATAAAGTTGAAAGAAATCCAGTCTTTGTTTAGCTATCTTGTAGATAATTGTTTCATCTTATTAATGTTAATTTGGAACCGTTCCTTTGGTTATTATTGTTTAAGTTGATATGAATATTAAATTGTTCTCATTGTTCTGTTATTTCCTAGTTGTTTATGCTTCCGCTTATATTATCCTGTTAATTGAATGTTGCCAGTTTAATGTATCTTGTAAATTGGCTAGTTGTAGAGTAGCATTAGTAGCATCCCAGGGCATTGTGGGTCTGGGTGTTACTGATTAATATCGAGCGGGCTTTAGGTCCGTGGTAATTAAACTATTAAATTGACACACTTGCACAAGAGGATGGGATGGGTCAAGCATTGCATTTATGCTTTTGACATGTTGCAATAATGATTTATGTTATGAGATGATCTTGTATGATTATGATTTGCTCCTATGATTGATATGAGTGAGAATTGTTAATGATAATATGTAGAGATTGTTTTTGCTGCCTTGGCATTTGCCAGGTTATACCACTGTTTGTAGCATGGGGATTAGCGATGAAGTTATCTCAGGTAACTTAATTGCAGATGTTGTGAGTGAGTTTCTTTAGAAATATTGTTATCTTCCTTAAGTGGATTTTGGCCGATTCTTGGCTTATTGCAGTAATGAATTTCTCTCGAATTTGTAGTTCATTGCAGTTGTTGTTTTGCAATTGGTCTCTACCTGTTCCTTGAAACCATTATTGTTTCTCTTCGGAACATTTGGGACAGTTTTGCTCCTTGTGAATATTGTTGATTTGTAAGGATGTTCCCTTCGGAAGTTTTGTCTTGTTGTGATTCATGTCTTGTTGGTTCACTTGGTATCTTTGTTAATGAAAGTTTTATGTTGCAAACTCATTAATATGTTAAAGCTTTGGATCTATGTACTTTCTTTTAGATTATTTCGAGTGTTGAAGTTTATTTTCACTCCTCTTTGAAGGAGAGTGTTAAAACCCTTTATGGTGTATTACTGTGCTTAAAGTGGAAAGTGGTAATCATATAAACTAATTCATAAGGTATGAATTATCAAGTTGAGATGTTAGCATGTTGCATAATTAATTTTAATTAGCATCCTCGGAGGTGTAGTTTATTAATTTGACATTGCCTTGTAATAGTTTCTTGAAGAACTATGATTAAGAATTTGTTTATTTATGATTAGAACCCATGGAGTTATTGAGGAGTGTGCAAAAGAATTGCAATGATTATTATGATTGCTTAAATTTCTATCATGTTGGATAAATTGAATTATTTTGTCTCTAGTAATTAATCTGACTGTTTGGAATCATTACGTAAGGAGGTGTTGGAATATTGCCTTGGTGATATTAACCTTTAACCCGTCATTTATTTAGATACTTTATGAGCATGTACAATTGCTAGATTCATCTGTCTTTCACCATGCTAAATTGTTGAAATATGTATAAAGAAATAGATGAAGGTCGATGTATTAACTTGTAGAATCTTGTCTTGCAAATATGGTATTATTGAAGATTAGAGTTATTCCATTCTAATTTACGGCGTAAGGAGAAATATTGAATATATGTTCATGATTGTTTTATGATTGTAAATAGAGTTAGATCATGAATGTTGTTATGATAAAATAATAATCAACTATTTCTAGTAATGACTAGAGTACGATTAATGTGTGCTAAATTAGAGTTGAGCATCAATAAGAATTGAATGTATGAAATTTGATGAGAGATTTATACTAGCATGTTTTGTGAGATTGCCATGTTCTAGCATCATCTTGTTTAAGAGCTTTGCTTTAATATGGTGGCTTATGCACTAGGATTTCCTAGATTAAATAGTCGCAATCTTATCTAGATAATAGAAACATGATGAAGTGATTTCTTGTGTTTCTTTTGGAAAAGTTTATGACATGATTAGTGGATATGATGATGCTAGTTAAGAATGTATTATTCTGATGTTAGCATGATGGTCAGTATGTGGTTGTGTTGATAATGTTGAATGTTCTTTAAATAAAAGAATTTGATAACTTCCATGATACTATTTAAGTTAAAAGATTTGAGATTTGCGTATGCGATCTTTTGATCTCCTGACTTATGTCGTAGCTGAAATTGTTTGAGCAAAAGCCTTTTTATTAGTTCTTAAGGGATTAATGTGTTGCAGTCTTCAATTCTCTTTGTTGGAATTGTCGAGGTGATACCGTAATCAAAGAAGGTTGTTCTCTTTGTTAAAAGAAAAGTTTGGGTAAAAGTATTGGAGGTTGAAGTCAAGTTGTGCGTTTCTTTTTGAGATGTATTTGACTTCTTATTCTCGCCGCATAAGAGTTACTTGAGCTCAAATGGCAATATTTTCGCCGTATAAGAGCTTCTTGAGCTCGAATGGCCTTCTATATTCTTATTTGGTTGAGATTTGATGCTTTCTTCTTGAGGAGGCATGTGCCTTCAGTTGTGATCTTATATTTTGTTGTCCAAGATTTTATTGCTTCTTCTTTTGGTCTTTTGTTTATTGCGGATGGTAACATTTTCCTTTGTGCTAGAATTTACTTCTTTTTGCCTCTCCAAGAAAGGGATATTTGATTTGGGATTGCAAAGTCTTTTAAGAGGTGTATGGCATCTAGTTGGTGTGTTGGGCGATGATTTGGAAATCCTTGGTTCAAGGAAGTTAATCATCCAAAGGGAATGGATTGAGAAATTAATAATATCTCGGCGATAATATGCTCACTTGATTCTTATTTAAAGCGTGTGCTTATGGCGGATATCATCGCAAAATTGAGTGTTATTTGTTGAGGTGTATTCTTTTCGGTTTGGAAAAGAAAATGATTGAATTGGTTTGTCGAGTGATTTTCACTCTTGGTTTGTGCAGTGTGGATTCTCCAAATGTCTATTTGGAGAGTGTGAATGATTTTGTTATGAATCCTTTGTTTTGGATCGTGGTCCTTTGAAGGAAGGTTGTTTGCTAGTGTGTTGCTTGAGAATGCTTCATTCTTCTTGTGGTTGTGTTACTTTTGTATGAAGAATTGTTTGTGCTTCAAGTAATGTTATGAGTGGAATCTATGGTCGATTCCTTAAAGGGTACAATGTATTATCCCAATTATAATAAATAGAGGAAAATATTCTAATAAGAAGGATGGTATTAGTTAGTGGCTTGATAGTTTTGCGAGAAAGGCAGGATCATTGGCGCTTAGAGCCGACAAAAGAGTTCTTGGTGCTCGATGTTGACCCACGCAGTCGTGGACTCATCGGAGTTGATGTGGATGCCATATTGACGAATCGGTCCGAGCGAGGAGATGACGTGGAGCTTGAAGTTCAAATACGGAAGAGTGCAGGAGTTCCTCAAGACGGGTGAGAACCCGTAGATGTTGTTCCCTTGTGATGTTCTATCCTTGGGATGCTCTATTCTTTGGTTATTCTTTCCTTGATTGTTCTTTGTCTCGTGGGTTGAGAAGCGAGATTCGAGGACGAATCCTTTTAAGGTGGGGAGAATGTAATATCCCGAACGTCGTTACGGTATAAAATTTTAAGTCAATCGCGGAATCGACGGTTTTTCGGTAAAACGCGGGAAGGGAAAAAATATAAATTGTAGAACATTGTAAAATAAATTAAATAAATTAAAATAATTAATTTGAATGTTTTGGGCTGTCCGGAGGGGTGGGCCGGCCGCTTTGGGCCAGCCAGCCCAAATGGGGGCCCGTACCCCCTCCCAAACCCTAGCACCCCTCTTTATAAACCCCTCCCTTGGCCCCTCCCCTCTTTTCCACCCCAAACCAGCCTCCACCACCCCCTTGGGCGCCTCCCCCTTCCCCCCAAGTGCCCCAAGTGCTGCTGCCATTGGAGGAGAAGAAAAGAGAAGGAAGGAGAAGAAGAAAGGAGAAGGAGAGGAGAAGAAGGAGAAGAAGAAGAAGAGGAGGAGGAAAAATTGAGGAAATTCTTCACCTAGGTAATTTTTCCTCATCCCAAATCCTCTGTTTTAAGGATTAATTAAGGTTCTTGCCACGGAATTTGTTGGTAGATATTAGATCAATTGCCCGATTAGAGTTTAATCGCGGGCTGATTTTAGATCTATTCGCGCAGCGCGGCTTGTCTTACGGTTTTGATCTAGAAAAAGAATTTTCCTGTGGGTCTTCCTAAAATGAAAGTTGTAGAGTACTTCCATTTGTATCTGATGTATTTTGTTCAAATTTTTCTACCGTGGGATCTGGGAGATACGGAGTCGGTAATACCGCTGTCTGGCAGGCGGACAGATTGGTACAGTCCGGCGGTAATCCAGAGTTTAAAAATAGTAAACGAATTTTCTGGCCTTGTCCGTAGTTGAGAAAGTTGTAGATAATTTAGAGAGATAGCTTCTGTATAAATTTGAGAATTGTTAGATCCCTGTGCTGTTGTGGGCACGCGTTTGAACGTGGCTGCCCAATCTGCCAGAATAGAGTTCTTCCTCTGTTTTGGGCATTAAATTACTCCTAGCTATGATTAAAATAAAAATAGGTGTTTTCCATAAAAATTGTAGGTTTTTAAGTCTTGAATCCAGAGAGGTATCATTTGCTGTATTTCGATCTATATTTTTAAAGATACGAAAAAGTGAAGCAGCGCTGCTGCAGAGGGTAATTTGTTGGATTGTTGAGCGGAGAAGAGATTGTGCGGGTTCGGTTTTCTAGCGATGTTTTATATATTTATGTCATGCTTGTATGTTGTGGTTGTGTGCTGAGATTTGTCTTATGGATAGGTGGTCTTGTCCCTGAGCGCTCTTGATTTTTGTTGATCTTCGCTTCATCGGATTGAGGCAAGTGAATGTAGCGGTGGTTGCTACCGTTTAACTTGTTATTCATTCTACTTGCAATTTACATTATTATCGTAATTTGATACATTATGCCATAATTGCATGATATTTTAATTGTAGTGATGGTAGCAAGTATTGATCAAGTGATATGTTATTAACTTTTCTAATAAACATGTGGATGTCCTGTTTAATGTTATATTGTGGAACATGAAACAAATATGTGGTGGATGTGGAGATATTGAGAGCATGATAATGCTCCTTGTGGATGAATTAATATGATTTATGATTTATTATATCATTCATATCATATCATGTCATTTGCATATGTGGATGTCGCCGCACCTAGCCGCGATCGTACCGGTACAACCTCTTCTCCCGCGGGAAGCAATTCCCTGCCTTGGAAAGAGTGGAAGGAAGATAAGCATTCATATGCATTCATTTGTTGTTTGAATGACTGCATCCATATGCCAATTTGCATTCATATGCAATATGTTGTGGTGAAGATATGTTGTGGAAAGATACATTTTGCATTCATATGCAATATGTTGTGGTGAAGATATGTTGTGGAAAGATTTATTTGCATCCATATGCAATATGTTGTGGTGAAGATATTTTGTGGATTATTCAACTCCATAGTTGTAATGTGGAATTCTGATTTCATTGTTGTGTTGTGGATTTGGCTCATGTGAGCTATTTATGGTATGAGGATTGTGGTTGTGGTCGTGGAATGGGATTCGTCTCTTGTGTATGGTAAGGGTTGAGATTGCGGCATGAAATTCTTTTCTCATATACATATTAATTGTTGATAGCAAATGTGCATGTGAGAAATAATAATGTATTGAAGTAAAACATACATATGTTTTATTGCCTTTGGTAGTGGTAGTGGATGATGTTTAAAGTAGTTAAACAAGATTTATTTGCTAATACTTTACCGTCATGGATAGTGTTTTGATGTTGAGGACATTGTTAATTGTGGAAGGTTTAATGTTGATGATTAATCTATTGTGGTTATGCAAGATTAAATATTTCTTTTGCATTTAATAGAGGATAAAAAGACTGCATTCATATGACAATTAAATCTTAAATTAAAGAGGTATTATTCATAGAAGTTTATGGTGGTTTAAATATTTATGAACATAAATTGTAATTATGGATGTATGGAATTATAATGATGATGTTTAAATTGCTTGCAGTTTGAGTAACTTGTTAAACAGTTTGCTTGCTGAGATTTTTATCTCACTCTTGCTTCCCCCTCCCTACAGGTGGACTTTGAGCATGCATTGGGAAGGGTAGAGCGGCACCGCACGGATGCACTTGTATTATAATCTTAATGCTGAAATAAAGTTGAAAGAAATCCAGTCTTTGTTTAGCTATCTTGTAGATAATTGTTTCATCTTATTAATGTTAATTTGGAACCGTTCCTTTGGTTATTATTGTTTAAGTTGATATGAATATTAAACTGTTCTCATTGTTCTGTTATTTCCTAGTTGTTTATGCTTCCGCTTATATTATCCTGTTAATTGAATGTTGCCAGTTTAATGTATCTTGTAAATTGGCTAGTTGTAGAGTAGCATTAGTAGCATCCCAGGGCTTTGTGGGTCCTGGGGTGTTACACATGTGAGGCTCTTGGTGTTCTTGAGGATTGAGAGGGAGAGGGTGGATTGAGAATCTTGTAATCCTTCTTGTTCTAATGTCCATGCGTATGGGGACTTATCTGTAATACGTTTTTGATTTGGAATGATCTCTTCTTTTCTGAGATGGATACTTGTTTCAGTTTGTCCCCTGAGATTATTTGCGTTCTTTCACTATTTTCAAGTTCTCTCTCGGCAGTTACTGTTCTCTTCCTGATTCTTGTCGCTGCCGACTGATCTTCATTTTCCTCTCTGTTTGATGTTTTTCAGCAGCAGGGTTGTGTCTAGTTTCCAGGTTTCGGTTGATTTGCTGGTTTTCAGATTTTGGCAGCAGTAGCAAGATTGCACTTCATCTTCATTCTGCTGCGTTCTTTTCAGTTCTCGGCAAGAATTTCCAAGCCTGCTGTACATTTCTAGGTGTGTTGCACTTTCAGTTGGCTGCAGCATCATTTATCCATTTGATACTCTGTTTTGAGCAGAAATTGTTCCTGTATCATGCTATCTAAATATTTCCTGCCGGCAGCCCTTCAGTCTGCAGCTTCCCCCTTTGCATTTCCTTCTCTGAACTTTTTCTTGGCGGATGCTTGATCCTTTTTGTGGTAGTTCATTTTTGGTGTCTGCTTCTATTTTTCCTATCTGTTTGATAACTCCTGTGCCGACAACTTCTTCAGCCAACTGCAACTTGTACTTCTTGCTTTAATAGGCTTTTGGTACATTTTCAGCTGGCAGTTTTTTATCTTCTTCGGCTCATGTGCTACGGTTTCTTTTGGTTTACTTGCAGTATGTTCTTTTTCGGTCAAGACATCAAAGTGCCTGCTGTTTGTGCACTATCTTTCTTTTAGTTTGTCTGTCCGATTTTTGCTTTGTGCTAGCCGAAAGCAATTTCAGAAGTACTATCTTTGATTGGCTGATTTTGGGTCAAGTTCCTACAGTTCTGTCTTTTGGCTTATTGCTCAGTTTCTGTTTTTTCTTTTGCTTTACTTTGATCTTTTTGCATGCAGATCAAACAGCGTTATTTTCAGCTAAAATTTTTACTGATTACTCTCTGATTTATGCTGAATTTTTTAGTATCACATGCGTTTCAGTTTTAGTAGAATTAATTTTCTGTGAGTTGCCTCGTTCTACAGTGTACGAATTCTCGGGGGCGATTTTAAAGAAAACGACATTCACCCCCCTCTGTCGTCATTTCGGTCCTACAATTGGTATCAGAGCCGGTTAGCTCTTCTCGATAGATCTTTAACCGGTCTCAAGAGCCATGGCGACGGACAAGTATTCCACCAAGCCTCCGATCTTTGATGGCCTGGATTACCCCTCCTGGAATAGCCGAATGGAAATATACATCCAGGCTCAGGGGTATGCCATCTGGAGGAAGGTGAAGGTTCAGTTTGTTGTTCCTGCCGATCAGAACATCAATGCCGGGAATATGTCTGATGTTGAGGTAAACGCAAGGGCAAGGAACATCATCATTCAGGGATTGAGCAGAAGCGAGTTTGATCGCATCTATCACCTGTCGTCTGCCTTCGATATTTGGAAGACCCTCGATGCTTACCATGAGGGCACCACCCAAATAAAGACGGTGCGACAGGACCGATTCAGCGAATCTGACAAATTCGAGATGCTTGCGGCGAGTCCCTTGACGAGTGCTTTTCTCGCTTTCACAAGATTTTGAGCAACCTCCGAGCCGTCGGTCTCACATACTCCGACTCGGATAGCGCTCGACAAATGCTTTCTGCACTCGATCTTCGGGTTTGGGAGATGAAGGTGACTACCATCAAGGATACCACGGACCTCTCGACCCTGACTCTTGATGTGCTTTACTCGTGCCTCAAGACTCATGAGATTGACATAGTCTCTCGTCGGTCGAAGTCACAATCGATGGCATTAGTCACTGATCCCGCTTCTGGATCTTCTTCTGCTGAGCCGATATGTGGATTCTCCTTGTCGCTTTGTGTGACATAGCGATGATCGTTAGAGCGACTTATGGACGAACGACTAGCCCTCCTAGCGTAGATTTTCTCATGCCTACAAGAGGAGGGATGGTAAAAGAGAAGGTTCTGTGATTTGCTTCGAGTGTGGTGGCCCCAACCACATTCGGGCAAACCGCCCAACACGGGAAGGGCAAACCGACTTGGTGGTTCCGGCAAAACGACTACATCAACAAGAACCGCAACACGAAGCCCTCGGACTGTTCAAGGCAAGAAGAAGTTCGTGACTTTGGGAAGGCTAAGCTCTTCCACCGCGTCCTCGCCGCCCGACGACCTCGACCTCGGCGAGGTGGAGGGATGGAGCGACGACGACGGACGGGTGATCAAGAACCTAAAGATGGCGATGACTTCTCCGGCATGTGCTTCATGGCCCTTGAGGGCGAACTGAGCGACAGCGAGCTCTACTCCGACTCCGACGAGGTATACCCATCGTACGACCAGCTTAATGATGCATTTCTTAAGCTAGGTAAATTTCATGCTAGATCTAGAGCTAGATGTAGCGAGTTGGAGAAGGAAGTAGATAGATTGTCACGGGAGCTTACTTCACTTATATCTGCTCCCTCCCGTGATGAATGTAATACATGCCCTGCTTTGCTTGGAGATATGGAGAAGTTAAGGACTTCTTATGATAGTGTGACCTCTGAGCTAGATATTCTTAAGGTGGAGAATGTTAGTCGCTAGCTGAACTAGAAATGACTAGGATTCTTTGTTCCTTCATCTGCTATTGAGACTACTTTCTGCACCTCTTGTGAAGATAAGGACAATGCTTTTAGAGGTCTTTACACTATGCTTCTCGATCTGCCCGAGTCTTGTGAAAACTGCAATAATCTGAAGTTAAATCTAAAATGGGCAGATCATAAAATTGCTGATCTACAAGCTGTGTTACTAGAGCCCATTTCTTCATGTTTGAATTGTCCAAAGTTAACTGCTGAACTTGAATCTGTCTCAAAATAGTTTCAAGATATGATTGATCATGATAGGAAGTTGGCTCAGTTTGCTTCTAAGGACCCTGTTAGCTCACCATGCATGAATTGTAATAAACTAAAATCTAATTTGATTGCATTGGATGAGAAGTGTGTGAAGCTAACTAAGGACCTTCTAGAGAAGCCACCTTGTGCTTGTAGTGTGATTGTGGAGAAGGTGGAGAAGCCCTCGGGTAAGGTAGAGACGTCTAGCGACGCAAACCAACCAACTAGCAGTAGGACTGTTCCTTCTGAGTCGGCTGTGCGTGCACAAGCCAGTCTTCTCTCTGCTGTTGGTTGTTCTTCTGCTCCCTTACCTTCTGCTGTCTCTTCTCCTCCTTGCTCTTCTTGCACCTCTCTCTTTCGGGAGTGTCAGTACCTTATGAACACTCTCGAGAAATTTGTAGCAGGCAAGAAGAAGCTCAATCATATTCTAGACCAATAAAAGATTTGCAAGTTCAATCAGGGTCTAGGATATGATTTCCGTGAGGATGTGAGGAAGCATCCACCTGTCGTGCTCAGACCCGTAGCCGCAGGTGTGATTGAGGTCAAGCCCAAGAACAAGAATGTTCAATTTAAATCAGCGGGCTTTCTCCAAAGGATTTCGGCGACAAGGTGACTTCACTGCAGCTTGACCTCTCGGCGAAGCCATCTCATGCTATACGCCTCTCGAGGCGGTATCATTGCACCTTCTGTCAAAAGGATGGACATTTGATTGGCCATTGCTTCAAGCGCGCCAAGATCGCGCGAAGAGACCGTGTTGAGTCTCTCAGGCATATTCAGGGTCAGCCCCAGACCTTGAGTGCACCTAAGACTAACACGAGGTCTAGGCTTGCTACTGTTGGTAGCTTTGGGCAGCATCGAGGACTTGGTTCTTCCGAGTTTTCTGTTTTTCGTCCTCATGCTCCCTCTGGTCATGACCTCCGCCGTTCTGAGGGTAGATCTCGTTTTTCCCGTCGAGATGCCTACCCGCGGCGTGATCAGCTTGTTGCCGGTGCGCCGACTCGCTCTTCGTAGCGATCGGACCCGAGAACGACTTCAGTCTGCCACAGACCTTCTGTTTTGTAGGACCGGATATGGCAACAGAGGGGGGTGAATGATGCCTTTTTAAAACTGCCCCCAAAGTATCCACAAAAACTTAACTCTGATAGCTATGAAGTAGAAAAAGAACGAGCGCTGACATAAAGACAACTGAGCTCAAAACAAAGTTACGGAAGAACCAGAGCTCAAGGCATTGTCAAGGCAACAAAAACAATAGTAGAATATTACCACGGCAGAGAAAACAGATTAAAACAATGCCACAACGAGAACTTGAGGTCATGGCAAGAACACAGTCGAGAATGCTGTCATGGTGAGGAGATTAGGCTGCCTCGGCTGCCATGGTAATGAAAACAGAGGATTCCCTGCCAGTCGAGAGAATTCCTGCCAGCCGGCAAAGCAAAATGCTGAGAAAGCAAACAGTTCACTGAGAATTTCTTGCCGCTGAGAGAGAGACAGTAACTACTGCACTAAGATGCTGCCGAAAACAGTAACTACTTTCGGTTGAGAAATAGAGAAGACAATTGCCAAGGAAAAGATGAAACAGACAAAGATTGAGGAGAGGAAAACAGAGAACTGCAGTGCACTGTATACTTCTGATTTGCTACAGACTGATTTACTGAAGGAGTGCAGCAGACCGAAAAGCAGTGCAGAAAATGGCAGCATCTGAAAACCAAGTAATTGACTGCAGATCAGAACTGAACATACATATTCAGTTCGACAGATTTTCAGTTCAGGAGAATTCAGACAGAACAGGAAAACTGCACTGCCGAGAACTGCACTGCCGAGAGAAAACTGCAAAGTTCAGTTCAGCAGTAAATAGCAGCAGTGCCGACTGATACTTCCCATTACAAAACAGGAACTAAAGAATGAGAACAGAGCCAGCATCAGTCAGCAGTTCGGCAAAAGAAAAGATGGTCTTCAGTTGCCGAAAACTCCACAGAAGATTCTGAAAAACAGCCAAGTACTTCACAAGCTGAAAAACTTTGAAATCCACCAGAAATTGCTATTCTTCATTGAACCAAAACAATAGGAATAGATATTAAATATCAAGAAGACAATTCCTATCAAGGGAAATCGGTAACAGATCAGGAAATTCAGATTTCTAAACAGAAACAGAAAACTACAGTAGAACACTAAATTTTAAATTACTTCCAAACCCTTGATCCTTTGGCTATGAAATTTTGAGGATATGTTTAGCAATAAACACTGGACTCTAGATATCAAATTTCATGCCATCTCACAAAAGAAAGTCACAGGAAAACCGAAACCCTAGCTTTTCAGATTTTAAGAACAGAGAGACAAAAAAAACTAATTTCTCCTCAACCTTTGATCTTTTGGACATGAAACTTTGAGGATGTGTTGGCAATAGCCTTAGGACTCTAGAAATCAAGTTTCATGCAATCTCGCAAAAGAAAATCATAAATCACACCCAAAACCAGCTCAAGCAGTGAAGAACAGAGAGGGTGAACAAAACATGAAAATCATCATAAATGAAACAGGAGATGAAAGTAGACAATAAAACCATTCTTGAATTGATAGAAAGGAAAAACGAAGAATGATTACACAGGAATTACCAACATCTCATCTCAAAGACTCAAGAACTCATCTCTCTGTTCATACAGACAAGAAGAGACGGAGCACAACACAAACTCTACTCACGAAGGCATGGAGGGAGACAGAGCACAACAGCACCTCTGAACAGCCTGTACACCCCTGCTCTCTCCCAACCACTAAGGCTACAAAGCAAACAACCTTCTAAAGTCTCTTTTGACTAGAGCTAACCCTAATTCCCTCTCAAAAGCCTAAGGGGTATGCAGCCCCTCACCTCTATTTATAGCCCTTGGCTAACGGGTATCTGCCCCGTTACGCCCGCTAAATCCAACAGCGCCCGCTCCCGTTTTTGCAGTTTTGCGAAATTCCCGTTTTGCCCCTCCTGCACCTTCCGGGAAGCTTCCGCGCTCCTTACCTCGCACGCCTCGCAACCACCTCGAGTCCACATCGTCTTCGACACGTCTCGACCGTTCTGACCTCAGCGCCACCTGCGCCTAGTCCGGTCACCTCGTGTCTCGCCACGACTCCGCCTCGACGTCCTGCAGTCACACAGACAAGAAACACGTCAAATAGCACCGCTCGATACATGAAAGCGTAAATAGAGATCAAACACAGCCGAGTCATCGAATATGCAACCTAAACCCAAGCGACTAGGTTCGACCAAGTTCGACCGAGGCGTTACGCGCAAGCAAGCGTCTAGGTCCGAACCAACCGACTCAAACTCGACTTTACTAAAACGATGTCAATTACTCATCATTCTCAACAGGATGACCACCACATGGTCTCTCAATCTCCCCCTTGATGAGTATATTGACAAACCCAGAAAAAGCATGAAGTTGAGTTTGAAGAGTCCAAAATGGTCCACAGAAAGAAATGAAACTCATGACCATGTCAACAGAAAGAATCAATAGAGCAACTCAAGAAAGAGTAAATTGTTCTCCAAGCTCTAGATTCCCAAAAGACTTTTTCTCCAATCTATTCTCCCCCTTTTGGCAATAAACACATCAAGAATGCAATGGCAAGCCGTCTCATGAGAAAGAATTGGTGAGATCAGTTTTTCGCACAGAAGAGATCTTTTTGCTTTTTGACAAGTTGTACTAACTCATGTTACATCAAGAGTTTAAGACAGCTCAATCTAAGGCTCAAAAGAGATTCAACGCTCAACTCAGCCTATTTGACATGGCATGAATCATAAAAGGATAGCTCAAGAAAGACTAAACTCGAGTGCTAATCATGACAAGTTTTTAGTGTAAATTGAGCAAGTTTAATTAACTCATCATGGCATAAGCTAGTCTACACATATGAAGTTATGATAAATCTAGCAAATAAGCATAAATCATGGCAAGATGTAAAGCATCGTAAGCATGTCATAACTGGATAATAATCAAGGCTCAATGTATTTATATTATAATGCAGAAAGACATGCAGAAATTCCAGCTCCCCCTCAACATGTGATGCAACTTTTAGTTCAAGTTGAGTTAAGTCAATATTACATTCCAGAAGCTCCCAAATGAACTCCCCCTGAACCAAAGCAATAAAAGCGAGAAGGCGGCAAAGAAAGCAAAGGTCCTTAAAGCATAGATAAGATATAGAGGATACTATGGCTCGATTGACTCTCATCTACCCCATATGACTCCGGGACTAATAGGCGACCAGTAAAACACACACTAGAGAGCAAACACGCACTGCTCTGCAGAAGGTGGCCCGACCCTCGCTAGATCGCAAGAAGTGAGTGAGCTCAATCTAGTGAGATAAGAAACAACTAATAGAGCATCCTGAAAGCATAAGATAAGAGTAAGAAGTCTAAGCAACTAGACAAAAGAACCACTCTAACCTATGCTAGAAGGACTAAACCCAATGCACCCATATGCAATGCAATCAGAAAGGAGTAAGAGCATAATAAATATAGTAAGCGAGAAAGCACAAGCTCCCACTCACAACAGTCCATAAGGACAAATCACCCCAAGCTCTCCCATGAGTGAAAACCTCGAGCCATCCAAAGGCTTGGTGAAGATGTCAGCCAACTGGTGGTCACCCTCCACAAACTGGAGCACGATGTCACCCTTCTCCACATGGTCCCTAAGGAAGTGAAAGCGAATGTCGATATGCTTGGTCCGAGAATCTTGCCGGGTTCTTAGCAATGTTAATTGCGAAGTGTTATCACAAAGGGTGGAACAACGTCGATAACTAACCCAAAGTCCCGAGGTCAAGACCATCAAAGCACTTGGCTACGAGAATCGGGCGCACAATGTACTCGACCTCTGCGGTGGTGTGCAACACCGGATCGCTTCCTCGAGGACCAGAAGCGAGAGAAGTGCCAATGAATTGGCGGTGCCAGTGCTCTTCCAATCTATCCTACAGCCGGCAAAGTCTGCATCCGAATAGGTTCTAAGGGATAGACAGAATGAGGAAGAGTACCAGATACCATAGTCAATGGTAGCTCGAAGGTACCGAAAGATGCGCTTCACCGCTTTGGCGGTGAGATACGTGAGGAGAAGCTCAAACCGGGCACAAAGACACACGAGAAGTGTATGTCCGGTCTCGAGGCGGTGAGGTACAAGAGAGAGCCAATCATACTTCGAACTCTTTTGATCAAGCGGCTCGCCGTCCTCATACGGGTCAAGTGCGGTAGTAGAAGCCATCGGAGTTGACACGGCTTTCCATCACTCATGTCGAAGCGTCTCGGGAGGTCACGGGTGTACTTGCCTTGATGCAAGAAGGTACCCTCCCGAGTCTGCTTGATCTGGAAGCCAAGGAAGAAAGTCAACTCACCCATCTAATGGATCGCGAGTAGGCTACGAGAGCAGAAAACAAAATTTTTCTACCGCGCACACAAGAACATCATGCTTAAGGAGGGATCATGGATCGTTACCACTAGACGCGCAGCGTAGCGGAAGAAGAGTTGGAGAAGCCGATCCAACCACGCGTCGAGGTAGTAGTGGAAGTAGTCGATCGTCCCGAACCGATCGTCTCCTCCACGCGATCAACCGCACACCCGAGCGGATCCGATCGTAGGTTGTTGATGCCGATCAACGCCGCAACCGCAGCGTCTCCACCGGTATCCACACGTCCGGTCTTTGGGCGCCGATCGCGAGTGTACCGGACTCATGAGCGGCTAGGGTTTGGCTCGAGGTGGCGGCTACGGATTAGCTCGGGATTATCGGTGCGTTCCCTCGGCCCTCGCCTCCATATATAGACCTCCTCACTTGGGCCTCGTGGACCGAGGCCCAATAGGAGTCTATCAGGATCTCTATCCGAATTGAGCCCATATCCGAATCACATTCGAATTAGTGTTCGAACCCGTTAAGTGTGCGACCACAGCAGGTTCACGTATACTTGGTCGCGACCGAAACACCTTCCGGTCACCACATTAATAGCGGCCTCTAGCAAGACATATTAACCCCAAAGTATACGTAAAGATCATATCGGTGAACACGTAATGTTCTCATGTACTAATCCCTTTGCCTCACGATATAGATTAAGCTCAAGGCGAGACTGTGTCATCCTCTTAATAGCTCAATCACTCTCTCGATTCCGTGATGGATTATAAACTCGTGATTGACTCCTCAATCACCTTGGCATGGCCATGCACTTTCATAATCCATTACATCGAGGGGCCCGAGATATCTCTCCCATAAGGAGGGCAAATTCTATCTTGATCATTCACATCCCACTACATGTTTCATGGCAAACCCAAAGACTACTTTTATGACTACCCGCCACGGAGTAGTGTTTAGTAATCCCAAAGTAAGCTACTACGCATTTGGGAACCATGATGATCTCAAGTCTAAGGATTCCACATAAACACTACTTGAGACCAAGCGATGACACATGGAATCTCTGCGGTGTCTCATGGCGGGTCTATCCAACATATGTTCACTAACACATGTCCATATTATTGATTTGGTATCTCCATACCATGATCCATGAGACATGATCATCAATCAATACATATGTCGATCTTTGAATCATATTTGTTCCTCATATGAAATATAATCGGGGATCATTTAGAAATAGCAACATTTTGGCATTAAGAGTCTCATGAATAAGTCACATACTCATTGATCAATAATGATAATGTCTATTTCAAGGAACAAAGCAATGTATCATAAACATAGTATGTGATATATTCAACATCTCCATGTTGCCTCTAGGGCATATCTGTGATCTCCCACTTGCACTAGAGTCAACCATGTAGGTATCTAATACCCATTGCCCTAGTGTGAGCCTCATGCTTTGGTCGGGAAGCGGCTTTGTCAACGGATCGCAATGTTCAAATCCGTGTGTACTTTGCATATCTTAACATCGCCTCTCTCCACAATCTCGCGGATGAGATGAAATCGCAGTAGAATGTGCTTGGACTTACAGTGCGATCTAGGCTCCTTGGCTTGCGCAATGGCTCCTTGTTGTCACAAGATGAGGTCCATTGGGTGGAGGCACTAGCCATCACACCAAGCTCGAAACAAATTTCTTGATCCAAGCGACCTCTTTAGCGACTTGAGCCGCTATGTACTCGGCTCATTGTAGAATCAAGAACTGTCTCTGCTTGGAACTCTTCCGACTTACGCACCGCCATTCGGGCGAGAACACAAATCCCGATTGCGACCTAAAATCATCTTTGTCGGTTTGGAAGCTAGCATCGGTGTAACCATTTACAACGAGCTCTTCCTCACCCCATAGACGAGGAACACATCTTTAGTTCTTCTCAAGTACTTCAAGATGTTCTTTACGGTAATCCGATGACTTTCACCGGATCGTGGTATCTACCGTAGCACTTAAAGCATCTGAGACATCCGGACGTGTACAAAGCATGGCATACATAATGGATCCAATAGTGAAGCATATGGAATCGCATTCATTTTATCCCGCTCATCGGTGTACTAGGACACCGATTCTTGCTAAGATTTATACCATGTGACATAGGTAGGAAGCCTTTCTTGGAATCTCGCATGTTGAACCTTTTCAACACCTTGTCAATGTACGTATCTTGGCTTAATCCAATCGACCTTTTGATCTATCTCTATAGATCTTGATGCCAGAATATATCGCCTCTCCTAAGTCTTTCATAGAGAAACTACTTTTCAATGAAGACTTAATGATTCGAACATAGGAATGTCATTTCCGATCAATAATATGTCATCCACATATAAGACCGTAAACACGAGTGCGCTCCCACTAGCCTTTTGTAAACACAAGGCTCTTCTTCGTTCTTGATGAAACCAAACCCTTTGATTACTTCATCAAAGCGAATGTTCCAACTCCGAGATGCTGCTTTAATCCATAAATGGATCTTTGCGCTTGCATATCTTTCTAGGCGATTGCGGATCGACAAAACACGTGGGTGTGTCATGTACACATCCTCACTCGATTTCCATTAAGGAAAGCTGTTTTGACATCCATTGCCATATTTCATAGTCGAAATAAGCAAGAATCGCTAGAATGATCCGAATAGATTTTAGCATTGCGACGGCGAAAAAGTTTCATCATAATCAACACTTGAATTTGTTTGAAACCTTTGGCCACCAATCGCGCTTTATAGATGTGAACATTTCCATCTATGTCTATCTTTTCTTGAAAACCCATTTGCACTCAATGGTTTTAACACCATCGTGGATCAACCAAGTTCCAAACTTGATTCCGTGCATGGATTCAATTTGGATCTCATGGCTTCAAGCCATTTCTCAGTCTGGTCCCACCATCGCTTCTTCATAGGTCTTAGGTTCATCGTTGTCTAACAACAATATATCCGTTGTTGAGTAGTCAAGAGCATGTACCTCTCGGTACACGACGTGACCTCTCGACCTACGTGGTGCCGGTGTGTCCACAACAGGTTCTTCAACAGTTTGTTCATCTGTTGTGGTTCGTAGGAGTGAAACGTTTTCGGTGTTTCTCGAATTTCTTCAAGTTGCACCATGCTCCCACTATCCCTTCTTGAGAGAAACTCTTTCTAAGAAGACACCATCTTAGGCGACAAACACTTTGCCTTCTTCTTGATTATAGAAGTAATATCCTTTTGTTTCCTTAGGATACCCGATAAAGAAGCATTTATCGATTTGGGGTGAGCTTATCAGTTGTAAACGTTTTACATAAGTCTCACATCCCCAAATCTTAAGAAAAGACAAGCTAGGACGTTGTCTGTCCACATCTCATATGGTGTCTTTTCTCTCGATTTTGATGGAACTCATTTAGTGTGAAAGCGGTACATTTCAAGAGCGTACCCCAAAAGACAACGGAAGATCACGTGGCTCATCATGGGCGCACCATATCTAATAAGGTGCGATTTCTCGTTCGAGATACCCCATTCCATTGAGGTGTTCCGGCGGAGTCAATTGTGGAACAATTCCACAATCCTTGAGATGATTACCAAACTCATGGCTCAAATACTCGCCTCCACGATCGGATCGTAGAAACTTGATTGTCTTGCCTAAATGATTTTGCACTTCATTTTGGAATTCTTTGAACTTTTCAAAGGATTCGGACTTATCTTCATCGGTAGATATATCCATATCTACTAAAGTCATCGATAAAAGTTATGAAGCACCGAAAACCACCTCGGTCGTTGAGCTCATTGGTCCACATACATCGAATGTACGAGTGCCAATAAGTCACTTGCCCGTTCACCTTGACCGGTGAAAGGTGCTTTTGTCATCTTGCCAAGTAAACAAGATTCACATGTCTCAAATGATTCAAAATCAAATGAGTGCGAATACCATCTCTATGGAGCTTCTCCATGCGTTTCTCATTTATGTGACCTAGCGGCGGTGCCAAATAAGCGTGGGATTCAAATCATTCGATCGTTGCCTCTTTGTATTAATGTTATAGACCGATGACTCTTCAAGAGTAAGAACATATAACCCATTCACCAATGGAGTATGACAATAGAACATATCTTTGAAATAAAGAGAACAACCATTGTTCACGGATCTAAAGTCATAACCTTCGCTTGTAAACATGAAGCGAAATAATGTTCTTGGAAAGAGATGGAACACAATAACAATTATTCAATTCCAAAACTAATCCGAAGGTAAAGACAATGGCATGGTGCCAACACCACCATGACAACTTTTGCTCCATTGCCAACGCGAAGATCCACTTGCTCCTCCTCAAACTTCTACTTCTTCTTAGCCCCTGCAACGATTTGCAAATGTGAGCAACCGATCCGGTATCAAATACCCAAGAATCGATAGATGAAGTAGCAAGATTGATTTCTATAACATTTATACCGGAGCGAAGTCGTACTTCCTTCTTTTCTCAAGATCCTCCAAGTACTTTGGGCGTTCCTTTTCCAATGTCACGATTGCTTATGTAGTAGCAATCGCATCGAGCGAGGCCCTTCTTGACTTGCTTGGCCTTAGAACCGCTCGCGATCTCATCGGGAGCTAACTTTCTTTGACCGCGCCTTTCTTTACATAGGGCTTGCCCTTGCCTTTCTGCATCATCATCACATGATGGCTACTTTTCTTAATGCTTTCCTCGGCTGATTTTAGCATCCCATGCAACTCAGCCAAGGTCTTGTCCATGTTGTTCATGTGATAGTTCAAAATGAATGGCTCAAAGCTCGAGGGGAGCGACTGAAGAATCACATCAGTAGCCAACTCTTGGCTAAGGGGAAAACCAAGCTTTTCCAGACTCTCAATGTAGCCAATCATCTTAATCACATGAGGGCTGACGGGATTCCCTTCTGCAAGCCTGCACGCAAACAAGGACTTTGAAGTGTTGAACCTCTCAACCCTTGCTTGGTTCTCAAACATACCACGCAACCCCACAATGATATTGTAGGCATCGTGTTCTCATATTGCTTCAAGCTCAGAGGACATTGTGGCAAGCATGAGACGACTCACATCAAGGTAATCATTCGTTTGCTTCTCATAAGCTTTCCGTGCAGCCACAGTAGCATTATCAGGCAAGTCATCAGGATAAGGAGACTCAAGGACATGCTCCTTGCGCTCTTGCTTGAGAACAATTCTCAGGTTGCGATACCAATCCAAAAAGTTCGTTCCATTGAGTTTTTCTTTCTCAAGAATAGATCGCAAATTAAAAGAACTGGATGCGGCATTAGTTGACATGATACATATGCTGATCTTTGAATCATATTTGTTCCTCATATGAAATATAATCAGGGATCATTTAGAAATAGCAACATTTTGGCATTAAGAGTCTCATGAATAAGTCACATACTCATTGATCAATAATGATAATGTCTATTTCAAGGAACAAAGCAATGTATCATAAACATAGTATGTGATATATTCAACATCTCCATGTTGCCTCTAGGGCATATCACCAACACCATCATGCTCATCTCAAATTCGGTGCTCATGACATCCGAGAACTGTGAAACTAGAGCATGAGAAGTGCCGCCAAAGATAATGTCATCGACATAAATTTGGGCGAGCAGAAGGTCATTGCCAAGCCGGCGAATGAACAAGGTCTTGTCAACTTTACCCATCT
The DNA here is from genome assembly GCA_036346245.1 of Bonia amplexicaulis. Lineage (NCBI taxonomy): Eukaryota > Viridiplantae > Streptophyta > Magnoliopsida > Poales > Poaceae > Bonia > Bonia amplexicaulis. Next base: position 13,282,477 of record CM070738.1, on the reverse strand, counting down.
CGAAATCATGCCTCAAAATATAGGACTTAAGTCTTTCATACCAAGCTCTAGGAGCCTGCTTAAGTCCATACAACGCTTTGGAAAGCTTGTAGACATGACTAGGGTATTTAGGGTTCTCGAAACCTGGAGGCTGTCTGACATAGACTTCTTCCTCAATGAAGCCATTGAGAAAGGCACTCTTGACGTCCATCTGGTAAAGCTTGAAACCTTTAAAAGCTACAAAGGCAAGCAGAATTCTAATGGCCTCAAGACGAGCTACAGGGGCAAAGGTCTCCTCGAAATCCAGACCCTCAACCTAGGAGTACCCCTGTGCAACCAGTCTAGCCTTGTTTCGAATGACTACCCCATCCTCACTTTGCTTGTTCTTGAACACCCATTTGGTTCCAATGATATTGTGATCTCGAGGGGGCTCAACAAGCGTCCAGACCTTGTTTCTCTCGAAACTCTCTAGCTCCTCATGCATGGCATTGACCCAAGACTCGTCGGATAGAGCATGACAAATGTCTTTGGGCTCAAGGAGGCAACAAAGGCGAATGGAGACAAAAGAGTGACATGCAGATTTTGAGCGAGTAACTCGCTCAAAAGGTCTCAATGATCATTGCTCAAGGATGAGATTTTTGGATAAGTCTGGGAGGTCCGGGATGAGATGAAGAAGTGGCCTCTACCTCGTGAGCTGACGAGGTAGGAACAGAGCCACTAGCTCCGGAGGAAGCGAAGGCATGGGTCGATCGCCTTGAGGTGCGGTGGAAGAAGGCACCTCAAGGGGTGGATGAGGGCTGGATCGTAGACAACCTCGTCTCCATCGTCCTCATCATCCACGAAGATGGTCTCGGATCGCTCTAAAGAACTTGAGATGTCGGGCCTAATCCCGGATGGCCTCATCGAAAGTCACCTCACGTGTTTCTACCATTTTACTAGACTCAGCCTGCACCCTATAGGTTCGCGAGGAAGTCGAGTAGCCTAGAAAGATCCCATCACAAGAGCGTGACTCGAACTTATCTAGGTTCCCGGACTTCAAAATAAAGCACTTGCAACCAAACACACGAAAATGAGAGACGCGGGCTTTCGCCTTATCTCGACTCATAAGAAGTGCGGTGCAAGTGTGCCCTCAGAAAAACTCGATTTGAGACATGGCATGCGGTAGCTATAGCCTCAGCCCAGAACTTCAGCGGTGTAGAGTATTCATCGAGCATCGTCACGCCATCTCGACTGTGGTGCGGTTCTTCCTCTCCATGACGCCATTTTGCTGTGGGACGTGCGGAGAAGAGAACTGGTGCTCACACCTGTCTCACCACAGAACCTTCCGAAGTAGGAATTCTTGAACTCCGTCCCATTGTCACTACAGATCGCTCGTAAGGCACCTGGAAGTTCAACAGAAAGCCTACTGAAAAGACCTCGGAAATGTGTAAACGTCTCATCCTTCGAGGCCAAGAAAAACACCCAAGAATACCTCGAGAAGTCATCGACTACGACAAGAACATACCACTTCCTTCCTGCCGATCAAGACTCGATTTGGTCCAACTGTATCCATATGGAGCAATTGTCCGGTGCATCGGTCATAGTAATCGTGGTGGGAGGATGAGAAGCGGCAACCATCTTCCGTGTCTTGGCATGGAGCGCAAACAAGATCTTTGACTATCTTGAGTTTCGGCAGACCACGAATGAGATCGTGGCCGCTAACTCGAGTCAAATGATCAAATCCAATATGACCAAGTCTCCTATGCCAGAAGGAAAGGTCGCGCGACTCGAAGCAACCAAACAGGAGAGGATCACCGAAGACTCAATAAAATCAGCACGAAAGATCCTCCCATGACGAAATCCATAAACCGGACTACAGAAGAATCAACAATTTTGCGGTGTTTTCTTAAAACTTACCTCGAAACCGTCATCGGTGGTCGAGAAACCGAAAGCAAATTGTAATGCGGTTTACTCACCACGGCAACATCTTTTAAAACAAATGAGTCATTAACGCAAGACAACCTTTGGTGATGACTCGCCTGAAGAGGCGTCTCCAAGGTGATCGTCTCATCACCGGAGCACGGGCAAGGAAGAAAACCAACGGAATCTCCGGTCATGTGTCGTGAACACCGAGTCTACAAGCCAAACATTTCCCTTCCGCCCGCGAACCCGAGTCAACAAGAGAGCAAAGTCTCGATCTTGGGATAAATCAAGAGTGATTTTGGCACCCAATCTTGAATAACACGTCGAGCGGATGAAGTAGTCAAGCGGGGTGACCTCTATCTACCCCACGCCTCCGTCGCTCAAAGAAGCGTAAGATCCGTGAGCAGACACAAGGCATTGTCGGGTCCGACCGCTACGGACGAGCGAGTTTGCACCCAAGAACAGTCGATCACGCCGCGGGTAGGCATCTCGATGGGGAAAACGAGATCTATCCTCAGAACGGCGGAAGTCACGACCAGAGGGAGCATGATGACGAAAACCAGAAAACTCGGAAGAACCAAGTCCTCGATGCTGCCCAAAGCTACCAACAGTAGCAAACCTAGACCTCGTGTTGGTCTTAGGTGCACTCAAGGTGCAGGCGACCACGAATACGCCTAAGAGACTCAACACGGTCTCTTCGCGTGATCTGACAGAAGGTGCAATGATACTTCGCCTTCTGAGGGGCCGAAGCTGCAGGTGAAATCACCTTGCTGTCAGAAATCCCTTGGACAAAGCCCGCTGATTTAAATTGAACTTTCTTGTTCTTGGGCTTGACCTCAATCACACTATGACTACGGGTGCGAGCACGACAGGTGGATGTTTCCTCACATCCTCACGAAGATCATATCCTAGACCCTGTTTGAACTTGCAAATCTTTGATTGGTCTAGAATAAGATTGAGATTCTTCTTGCCTCCTACAAATTTCTCGAGAGTGTTCATAAGGTACTGACACTCCCGAAAGAGAGAGGTGCAAGAGGAGCAAGGAGAAGAAGAAGAGACAGCAGGAGGAGAGGAAGGAGAAGAACCAATAGCAGAAGAGCGAATAGCACGTGCATATTTCTCCTTATGCACGGCCACCTCAACCTTGAGGGCTTCGCATGACACACAGGGGGCAGTCTTAATCCTAGCCATTTGGTTCTCGTAACTCTTCCTAAACGTCTCTACCATGTCCTTATCCTTTTCAAACACTTGACCTGTAAAGCACAAGAAGGATGTGATTTTCTAGAAGGTCCTTAGTTAGCTTCACACATTTTTCATCCAATGCAATTAATTCAGATTTTAGTTTATTACAACTATTGCATGGTGAGCTAACACGATCCTTAGTAGCAAATTGAGCCATTTTCTTGTTATGATCAACCATATCTTGAAATTGCTTGGAAACCGATTCAAGCTCAAAGGTTAATTTAGGACAGTTGGTACAAGAAACAATAGGCTCTAACAGGGAAGCACGCAATTCAGCAATTTTATGGTCTGCCCGTTTTAAGTTCATCTTCAGATTATTGCAAGTTTCACAAGATTCGAGGCAGATCAAGTAGCATGGCATAAGGTCCTCTAGCAAAGTGTCCTTATCCTCACATGAGGTGGGAGAAATAGTCTCATCGGTAGTAAGTAGGGTAATGACCATCCTACTCAATTCTAATTCAGCAAGCAGACTAACATTCTCCACCTTAACAATATCAAGCTCGGAGGACACACTATCATGCGAGATCCTTAGTTTCTCCATGTCACCCAAGATAGCACAGCAAGTATCACAATCATCATTTGTGGGAGCAGATGTAAGAGCAATAATCTCTAGAGATAATCTATCTACTTCCTTCTCCAACTCGTTACACCTTGTTTTAGCTCTAGCATGAAATCCTCCTAGTTTAAGAAAAGCTTCATTAAGTTGGTCGAGGAAGGAAATACCTCGTCGAGTCGAGTACACTACATTGTCGCTCGATTAAGCCCTCAAGGGCCATGAAGCACATGGGAGAAGTCGCCGTCGCCTTTGGGTTCTTGATCACCGTCCCGTCGTCGTCGCTCCATCCCTCCACCTCGCTGAGGTCGAGGTCGTCGAAAGCGGTGAGGACGCGGTGGAAGAGCTTCTTCGCCTTCCCAAAGTTTGAACTTCTTCTTGCCTTGGACCGGTCTTGAGGGCTTGAGTTGCGGTTCTTGTCGGTGTAGTCATTCTTGCCCGAAATCAAGTCACCTTTACCCTTCCCAAGCTTGGGACGGTTTGCTCGGATGTGGTTGGGGCCACCACACTCGAAACAAATCACGGGTCCTCCTCTTTTTCCATCCCTCCTCCTCTTGTAAGCATGGGAAAATCTCCGTGCTAGGAGGGCTAGCTGTTCATCCGCAAGCTGCTCTAACTGATCATCAGTTATGTCACAGAGAGCAGCGATGGAGAATCCGCACAAAGGCTCAGCAGAAGAAGATCCAGAAGCGGGATCGGTGACTAGCGCCATCGATTGTGACTTCGACCGACGAGAGACTATGTCAATCTCGTGAGTCTTGAGGCGCGAGTAAAGCGCGTCAAGAGTCAGGGTCGAGAGGTCCGTGGTGTCCTTGATGGTAGTCACCTTCATCTCCCAAACCCAAGATCAAGTGCGAGAAAGGATTTGTCGAGCGTTATCCGAGTCGGAGTATGTGAGACCGACGGCTCGGAGGTTGCTCAAAATTTTGTGAAAACGCGAAAAGCACTCGTCAAGGGACTCTCCAGCAAGCATCTCGAATTTCTTCAGATTCGCGCTGAACGGTCTGTTGAACCGTCTTGATCTGGGTGGTGCCCTCATGGTATGCATTAAGGGTCACCCAGATGTCGTAGGCGGACGACAGGTGAGAGATGCGATCGAACTCGCTTCTGCTCAAACCCTGAATGATGATGTTCCTTGCCTTTGCATTCGCCTCAACATCAGCCATATTCCCAACATTGATGTTCTCATCGGCGGGAACAACAACCGAATCTTCACCTTCCGCGGATGGCATACCCCTGAGCCTGGATGTAAGTTTCCATTCGGCTTTTCCAGAAGGGGTAATCCAGACCATCGAAGATGGGCGGCTTGGTGGAATACTTGTCTGTCGCCATGGCTCGCAGACCGGTTAAGATCTATAGAAAAGAGCTAACCGGCTCTGATACCAATTGTAGGACCGGATATGGCAACAGAGGGGGGGTGAATGGTGCCTTTTTAAAACTGCCCCCAAAGTATCCTCAAAAACTTAACTCTGATAGCTATGAAGTAGAAAAAGAACGAGCGCTGACATAAAGACAACTGAGCTCAAAACAAAGTTACGGAAGAACCAGAGCTCAAGGCATTGTCAAGGCAACAAAAACAACAGTAGAATATTACCACGGCAGAGAAAACAGATTAAAACAATGCCACAATGAGAACTTGAGGTCATGGCAAGAACACAGTCGAGAATGCTGTCATGGTGAGGAGATTAGGCTGCCTCGGCTGCCATGGTAATGAAAACAGAGGATTCCCTGCCAGTCGAGAGAATTCCTGCCAGCCGGCAAAGCAAAATGCTGAGAAAGCAAACAGTTCACTGAGAATTTCTTGCCGCTGAGAGAGAGACAGTAACTACTGCACTAAGATGCTGCCGAAAACAGTAACTACTTTCGGTTGAGAAATAGAGAAGACAATTGCCAAGGAAAAGATGAAACAGACAAAGATTGAGGAGAGGAAAACAGAGAACTGCAGTGCACTGTATACTTCTGATTTGCTACAGACTGATTTACTGAAGGAGTGCAGCAGACCGAAAAGCAGTGCAGAAAATGGCAGCATCTGAAAACCAAGTAATTGACTGCAGATCAGAACTGAACATACATATTCAGTTCAACAGATTTTCAGTTCAGGAGAATTCAGACAGAACAGGAAAACTGCACTGCCGAGAACTGCACTGCCGAGAGAAAACTGCAAAGTTCAGTTCAGCAGTAAATAGCAGTAGTGCCGACTGATACTTCCCATTACAAAACAGGAACTAAAGAATGAGAACAAAGCCAGCATCAGTCAGCAGTTCGGCAAAAGAAAAGATGGTCTTCAGTTGCCGAAAACTCCACAGAAGATTCTGAAAACAGCCAAGTACTTCACAAGCTGAAAAACTTTGAAATCCACCAGAAATTGCTATTCTTCATTGAACCAAAACAATAGGAATAGATATTAAATATCAAGAAGACAATTCCTATCAAGGGAAATCGGTAACAGATCAGGAAATTCAGATTTCTAAACAGAAACAGAAAACTACAGTAGAACAGTAAATTTCAAATTACTTCCAAACCCTTGATCCTTTGGCTATGAAATTTTGAGGATATGTTAGCAATAACCACTGGACTCTAGATATCAAATTTCATGCCATCTCACAAAAGAAAGTCACAGGAAAACCGAAACCCTAGCTTTTCAGATTTTAAGAACAGAGAGACAAAAAAAACTAATTTCTCCTCAACCTTTGATCTTTTGGACATGAAACTTTGAGGATGTGTTGGCAATAGCCTTAGGACTCTAGAAATCAAGTTTCATGCAATCTCGCAAAAGAAAATCATAAATCACACCCAAAACCAGCTCTCGCAAAAGAAAATCATAAATCACACCCAAAACCAGCTCAAGCAGTGAAGAACAGAGAGGGTGAACAAAACATGAAAATCATCATAAATGAAACAGGAGATGAAAGTAGACAATAAAACCATTCTTGAATTGATAGAAAGGAAAAACGAAGAATGATTACACAGGGATTACCAACATCTCATCTCAAAGACTCAAGAACTCATCTCTGTTCATACGAGACAAGAAGAGACGGAGCACAACACAAACTCTACTCACGAAGGCATGGAGGAGACAGAGCACAATGACACCTCGAGCGACACTGCACACCCTCGCTCTCTCCCAACCACTAAGGCTACAAAGCAAACAACCTTCTAAAGCCTCTTTTGACTAGAGCTAACCCTAGTTCCCTCTCAAAAGCCTAAGGGGTATGCAGCCCCTCACCTCTATTTATAGCCCTTGGCTAACGGGTCTCCGCCCCGTTACGCCCGCTAAATCCAACGGCGTCCGCTCCCGTTTTTGCAGTTTTTCGAAATTCCCGTATCGCCCCTCCTGCACCTTTCGGGAAGCTTCCGCGCTCCTTGCCTCGCACGCCTCGCAACCACCTCGAGTCCACGTCGTCTTCGACACGTCCCGACCGTTCTGACCTCAGCGCCACCTGCGCTTAGTCCGGTCTCCTCGTGTCTCGCCACGACTCCGCCTCGACGTCCTGCAGTCACACAGACAAGAAACACGTCAAATAGCACCGCTCGATACATGAAAGCGTAAATAGAGATCAAACCTGTCGAGTCATCAGAATATGCAACCTAAACCCAAACGACTAGGTTCGACCAAGTTCGACCGAGCCCGTTACACCGCGCAACGTCTAGGTCCGAACCAACTGACTCAAACTCGACTTTACTAAAACGATGTCAATTACTCATCATTCTCAACAGGATGACCACCACATGGTCTCTTATGTTTCTTTGAGTGACAGAGAGCGTAGGGTAGATAGAGGTCAGTCGTGTTTGACCACTTCATCTGCTCGACGTGTTACTCAGTATTGGGTGCCAAAATCACTCTTGATTTATCCCCGTATTGAGACTTTACTCTCTGTTTGACTCGGGTTCGCAAGGTGGAGGAAGGAAAGGTTTGGCTTGTTGACTCCGGGTGTTCACGACACATGACCGGAGATTCCCGTTGGTTTCCTTCCCTTACCAGTGCTCCAGGTGATCAGACGATCACCTTTGGAGATGCTTCATCTGGGCGCGTCATCGCCAAAGGTACTGTGCGTATTAATGATTCATTTATTTTGAAAGGTGTTGCTTTGGTTAGTAAGCTGTAGTACAATTTGCTTTCAGTCTCTCAGCTTACCGATGACGATTTCGAGGTGAGCTTTAAGAAAAACAATTGCAAAATTCTTGATTCTTGGTAGATACGGTTTATGGATTTCTCGTTTTGGGAGGATCTTTCGTGCTGATTTTTCTGAGTCTTCTGGTGATCCTCTCCATTTTTAGTTGCTTCTGAGTCCTGCGACCTTTCCTTTTGGCATAGGAGACTTGGTCATATTGGATTTGACCATTTGACCCGAGTTAGCGGCCACGATCTCATTCGTGGTCTGCCGAAACTCAAGATGGTCAAAGATCTGGTTTATGCTCCATGCCGGCACGGCAAGATGGTTGCCGCCTCTCATCCTCTGGTCACAGTTACTATGACCGATGCACCGGGACAGCTGCTCCATATGGACACAGTTGGACCAGCTCGAGTGCAGTCAGCAGGAGGAAAGTGGTACGTTCTTGTTGTAGTCGATGACTATTCGAGGTACTCTCGGGTGTTTTTCTTAGCCTCGAAGGATGAGACATTTTCACATTTTTGAGGTCTTTTCAGTAGGCTTTCTGTTGAGCTTCCAGGTGCCTTGCGAGCGATTGGTCACATCGGTTTAGGAAAAGTCGAGTTTGAGTCGGTTTGTTCGGACCTAGACGTTGCGTGGCGTAACGGGCTCGGTCGGACTTGGTCGAACCTAGTCGTATGGGTTTAGGTTGCATATTCTGATGACTCGACAGGTTTGATCTCTATTTACGTTTTCATGTATCGAGCTGTGCTATTTGACGTGTTTCTTGTGCGTGTGTTGCGGACGCCGAGGCGAGTCGTGGCGAGACACGAGGCGGCCGGACCAGGCGCGGTGGCGCCGAGGTCGAACGGTCGTGATGTGTCGAAGACGGCGTGGACTCGAGGTGGTTGCGAGGCGGCGAGGCAAGGAGCGCGAAGCTTCCGGAAGGTGCGGGGGGCTAAACGGAATTTCGCAAAAGCCGCACAAGCGGGAGCGGGCGCCGTTGGATTTAGCGGGCGTAACGGGGCGGATACCCGTTAGCCAAGGCTATAAATAGAGGAGAGGGGCTGCATACCTCCTCAGGATACTAGAGAGAGGATTAGGGTTAGCCAAGTCAAAAGAGCCTTTAGAAGGTTGTTTGGCTTTGGAAGCTTTAGTTGTTGGGAGGTTGGAGTGTCCAGGAGAGCTCACAATGTTTTTGTGAAGTGTCTCTTGTAGCTCTCCTCTCCTGGTTCTTGTTTTCTCTATGGTTCCCTTCTTGTGTCCTTGAGAGGATAATGGAGATTGTTAGAGCTAGTTGATTACTTCTTGTATTTCCTTTCTTGTTCAAATGTACAGGCATATGGGAACTCAGTTGTGATCTTCTTGCTCAAAGAAATGAGAATCTGAATTTCTATTTTCTGTTCTTGCTCATGCGCTTGATGAACTATGTGCTAGATTTTTGAGATTTTGAGTTCTTGCTTGTTTCTTGCCGGGAAGTAGCAAAATGGATTGCTCCTTGATAGAATTGCATTTCTACATCCGTTAATCAGTTAGTTTCATGAGGAATTTGAGTTTAATTTCTGTTCTTGAGATTTGACTCTCTCTGTTCCTTTTCAGTTTTCTAGGGTTTTGATGTTAGTCATGATTTCCTTTTGAGAGTTGGCTTGAAATTTGATATTTAGAGCCCTGTGGCTATTGCTAACATATCCTCAAAATTTCATTACCAAAGGATCAAGAATCTGGGAGTAATTCGAAATTTAGTGATGCACTCTGTTTTTCCCTGTAGCTAGGGTTTGGAGACAGGGGTAGTTTGATTCTCTTGATTTCCTATCAAAAGTTGGGTTCAATTTCTTGGTCCCTTGCTATGAGATCACATCTTGTTGATTTTCAAAATCTCATAAGCAAAGAATAGAAGAATCCTGAGAAATCTGAAGATCAGTCTCCTTCTTGTTTTCTGCTGTCTTTGTTGGCCTTCAGTGAGCAGTCGCCGGCTGTTTTCAGCTTTTCTCGGCTTTTCTTCAGACTGCCGAACTTTGTTCTCCCTGGTCAGACCGAAACAAAATCAGTGAAATCCTTTTCTGTTTTGGTTCTTCAGACTTAGGGAAGCTCTGAATGTTTTCTCTCTTTTCATTCGGCCATCTCAGTTCACAGCAGCAGTTTTACTCTTCTGTTTGATGTCTCAAGATTTCGGCAGCAATCTGTATTTAATGTTCACCATTTTCAGCAGCAGATGCTATTTTATTTTCTACCGAGGACGATTGTCGGTTGTTTTTGATTAAACTCGATGCCTCGATCGCCTTTCGCGACTCTTTTCTTGCTCCCCGTTCTTGCCAAAACATCAAATACCAGTTCTATTTTTGATCAAAGTGCTGCTCTGCAGTGAGACTTCAGTTTCAGTTTTCAGCTGCCTTTTGGTTGTGTCGGCTAGCAGTCTTCACTGCAGATTTCACTGCTCTGCTTCTTCCTCTGTTTACTGCAGTCCTTAAAATTTTCGACAACAGCAGCATGCAGCAGTAAACTGTTTTCAGTTAGCAAATTTAGCAGTTTCAGTTTGCAGAATCTGCAGTGTTTGGTTTACTCTCGGCTGGTTGTTTGATTTTTCAAGGCGGTTTTACTCTCGCAGCTTTCTCTATTGCTTTGGTTTCGGTTAGAACAGGAGGTAGTATAAAAGTAGGTAGTCGATAGATGCAAGCACATTCTTGACTGTTTTCGACTTCTTTGATCAGAGCACTAGTCTTTTCTCTATTTTATGACTTTGCTCATAGTCTGGTAGCACAAGTTTTAGCAGCCTCTTGAAAAATTTGTCTTTGGGTTTCCAGTGAGTTTAATTAATCTTGCTTCATAGCTTTTGTAGCTATTGAAGAAGAGATTTGAGAATACTTGAGGGCGAATTTTTGAAGGCACCATTCACCCTCCCTCTGTTGCCATATCCGATCCTACACGCAGTGACAATGGCACGGAGTTCAAGAACTCCTACTTTGAGAGGTTCTGTGATGAGACAAGTGTAGAGCACCAGTTCTCTTCTCCGCACGTCCCACAGCAGAATGGTGTCGTGGAGAGGAAGAACCGTACCTTGGTCGAGATGGCCAGGACGATGCTCGATGAATACTCTACACCGCGGAAGTTTTGGGCTGAGGCTATAGCTACCGTGTGCCTTGTTTCAAATCGAGTTTTTCTCAGGGCACACTTGCATCGCACCTCTTACGAGTTGAGATATGGGCGAAAGCCCAGTGTTTCTCATTTTCGTGTGTTTGGTTGCAAGTGCTTTATCCCGAAGTCTGGGAACCTAGATAAGTTCAAGTCACGTTCTTGTGATGGACTCTTTCTAGGCTACTCGACTTCTTCGCGGGCCTATAGGGTCTGGAACTGCGAGTCTAGCAAAATGGTAGAGACCTGTGAGGTGACTTTCGATGAGGCTAGTCCGGGGACTAGGCCCGACATCTCAGGTTCTTTAGAGCAGTCCGAGACAATCTTCGTGGATGATAAGGACGATGGAGATGAGGGTTGTCTACCTGATCCAGTCCCTCATCCACCCCTTGAGGTGCCTTCTTCCACCGCACCTCAAGGTGATCACCCATGCCTTCGCTTACGGAGCTAGTGGCTCTGTTCCTACCTCGTCGACTCACGGTAGAGGCCACTCTTCATCTCATCCGGACCTCCCGGACATATCCAAAATCTCATCCTTGAGCGGATCATTGGAGACCTTTTGAGCGAGTTACTCGCTCAAAATCTGGCATGTCACTCTTTTGTCTCCATTCTGCCTTTGTTGTCTCCTTCGAGCCCAAAGACATTTGTCATGCTCTCTCTGATGAGTCTTGGGTCAATGCCATGCATGAGGAGCTAGAGAGTTTCGAGAGAAACAAGGTCTGGACGCTTGTTGAGCCCCCTCGATATCACAATATCATTGGGACCAAATGGGTGTTCAAAAACAAGCAAAGCGAGGATGGGGTAGTCATTCGAAACAAGGCTAGACTGGTTGCTCAGGGGTACTCCCAGGTTGAGGGTCTAGATTTCGAGGAGACCTTTGCCCCTGTAGCTAGACTTGAGGCCATTAGAATTCTGCTTACCTTTGCAGCTTCTAAGGGTTTCAAGCTCTACCAGATGGATGTCAAGAGTGCCTTTCTCAATGGTTTTATTGAGGAAGAAGTCTATGTGAGACGACCTCCGTGTTTCGAGAACCCCAAATACCCTAATCATGTCTACAAGCTTTCCAAAGCACTGTATGGACTTAAGCAGGCCCCTAGAGCTTGGTATGAGAGGCTTAAGTCCTATCTATTGAGACATGATTTCGAGATGGGTAAAGTTGACAAGACCTTGTTCATTCGTCGGCTTGGCAATGACCTTCTGCTCGCCCAAATTTATGTCAATGATATTATCTTTGGCGGCTCTTCTCATGCTCTAGTTTCACAGTTCTCGGATGTCATGAGCACCGAGTTTGAGATGAGCATGATGGGTGAGTTGACTTTCTTCCTTGGCTTCCAGATCAAGCGAGACTCGGAGGGTACCTTCTTGCATCAAGGCAAGTACACCGTGATCTCCGAGACGTTTCGACATGAGTGATGGAAAGCGGTGTCAACTCCGTTGGCTTCTCTACCGACTTGACCCGAGATGAGGACGGCGAGCCAGTTGATCAAAAAGAGTTCAGAAGTATGATTGGCTCTCTCTTGTACCTCACTGCCTCGAGACCGAACATACACTTTTCTATGTGTCTATGTGCTCGGTTTCAGGCTTCTCCTCGTGTGTCTTACCGCCAGGCGGTGAAGCGTATCTTTCGGTACCTTCGAGCTACCATTGACTATGGTATCTGGTACTCTTCCTCCTCCTGTCTATCTCTTAGATCCTTTTCGGATGCGAGACTTTCTTGGTCAGAGGATAGATAGGAAGAGCACTTGGCACCGCCGGTTCATTGGCACTTCTCTCGTTTCTGGTCTTGAGGAAGCGGTCCGGTGTTGCAGATCCACCGAGGTCGAGTACGTTGTCTGCGACCGATTCTTTGTAGCTAAGTGCTGGATGATCTCGACTCTGCGGGACTTTGGGTTAACTATCGATCGTGTTCCGCTCTTTTGCGATAACACATCTGTGATTAGCGTTGCTAAGAACCCAGTGCAGCACTCTCGGACCAAGCACATCGATATCAGATATTATTTTCTTCGAGACCTTGTAGAGAAGGGTGACATCGTGCTTCGGCCAGGAGAGTGACCATCGGTTGGTGATATCTTCACCAAGCCTCCGGATAGCACGAGGTTTTCAGCTCTACGGGGAGAGCTTGGGGTGGTTTGTCCTTATGGACTGTTGTGAGGGGGAGCTTTGGACTTTATTGCTTTATCATATTAATTATGCTTATGTCCCCTTACTGTTGCATTGCATCTGTGGGTCCATTGGGTTTAGTCCTTCCAGCATAGGTTAGAGTGTGTCTCTTGCTGAGTTGCTTAGACTTCTTACTAGTGCTTCCATGATAGCTGTTTCTTATCTCACTAGGTTGAGCTCACTCACTTCTTGCGATCTAGCGAGGGTCGGGCCACCCTCGCAGAGGCAGTGCGTGTTTGCTCTTTAGTGTGTGCTTTCTGATCGACCACTTGTCACAGAGTCATATGGGGTAGATAAGAGTCAGTCTGAGTCATTAGTTTTCTCTATCTTATCTATGCTTTAAGGACTGCCCTTCTTGATTTATTTGCCAGCTTCTCATTTTATTGCTTTGGTTCAGGGGGAGTTTAGTTGGGAACTTCTAGATCTTAATATTGACATAACTCAACTTGAACTAAAACTTTGCATCCCATGTTGAGGGGGAGCTGGATTTTCTGCATTTACGTTGTAAAATAAATGCATGGAGCCTTGATTATTATCCTTTCATGTCATATTTTCATTTATATTACATCTTGCCATGATTTGTGCTTCATTGCTAAATAGATCATGACCTTATTTGTGCTTCATTGCCATGATTATTATCCTTTCATGTCATATTTTCATTTATATTACATCTTGCCATGATAGGTTGATTAAAATGCTCAATTTGACCTAATTCATGTCATGTTAATATTTGAGACTAGTCAGCTTTTAGTTATCTTCTTATGATTCATGCCATGTCAAATAGGCTGAGTTGAGTCTTGAATCCTTGTTGAGCGATAGATTGAGCTATATTAGTTTCTTGATGACACATAAGTTATTACAATCTGTTAAAAGCAAAAAGATCTCTTTTGTGCGAAAGAACTGATCTCACCAATTCTTTCTCATGAGACGGCTTGCCATTACACTAGACATGAACTCAGGGGGAGTTTTAGATGACCTAGACTATCTTCTTAAGCTTCTTGCTTGGAGTAGTCGCATAAGGCTTGAGATCTAGCACATGACAAAAATCTGGTTGAAAACAATCATGAAATTTCAAAAGAAAATATGTCATTTGTGCTCGAATTGCTTAAATTACTACAAGAATCAAGTACTCAAAACGAATGTATCATTCTTGAACTAGTAGCACTCTAGTTGACTCAATACTAGCTTCTCGGTTCCATTAGCTTATTGACATGGCCTGCATCATTCATGGATACCTTTAGCTAAACTAAAATCATGTTTGACTTGACTTGCTAAGCACTTCAACTAAAAATTCAGATTATGCCTTATTTGGCTTAGCTTCTCTTTACATACATAGTCATGATCTTGATAGCATACTTGTATATTATGGCTTGGTGTAATACATTATAGTCATTTTGGATAATTCTCATGGCTCTAAATGCTTAGATTAATCAAATCAGTCATTTCATCCATCATCATGATTTTTTTCTCCTTCTTGCATTCTTGATGCGTTTATTGCCAAAAGAGGGAGAAATAGTGGTAGAAAAAGCCACTTTGGGAGCTTTGAGGAAAACTTGTTCTTTCTTTTGCTCCTTCTGTCGACATGGTCACTAGCTTCATTCTTTTTCTTTGGACCATGTTGGACTCTTCAAACTCAACTTCATATTTTTCTGGGTTTGTCAATATACTCATCAAGGGGGAGATTGAGAGACCATGTGGTGGTCATCCCGTTGAGAATGATGAGTAATTGACATCGTTTTAGGAAAAGTCGAGTTTGAGTCGGTTGGTTCGGACCATCTCGTTGCGGGGTGCAACGGGCTCGGTCGGACTTGGTCAAACCTGGTCAAATGGATTAGGACGCTTATTCTGTTGATTTGACAAGTTTGGACTTAATGTGGTTTCTTTGATGTTATTATGCTTTCATGTATCGAGCGGTGCTATTTGATGTGTTTCTTCCAGGCCTTGTTGCGGGGCGCCGAGGCGGAGTCGTGGCGAGACACGGGTGACCGGACTAGACACGGTGGTGTCAAGGTCGAGCGGTCGGATGTGTCAAGACGGCGGAGATTCGATGTGGTTGCAGTCGTGGACGGCAAGGAGCGCTGAAGCTTCGGGAAGGTGCGGGGGGCGAATCGGTAAATTCGCAAGGCTGCACAAGCGGGAGACGGCTCCGTTAGGGTTTAGCCGGCGTAACAGGTTGGAGACCCATTAGCCAAGGGCTATAAATAGGTGTTGGGGGCTGCATACCCCTTTGAGGATCACAAGGGTTTTGAGAGCTCATTCACTTCTTTGTGTGTGTTGTGTTCCTCCCATGAAGCATGTGAGACTCTTGGTGTTCTTGAGGATTGAGAGGGAGAGGGTGGATTGAGAATCTTGTAATCCTTCTTGTTCTAATGTCCATGCGTATGGGGACATATCTGTAATACGTGTTTGATTTGGAATGATCTCTTCTTTTCTGAGATGGATACTTGTTTCAGTTTGTCCCCTGAGATTATTTGCGTTCTATCACTATTTTCAAGTTCTCTCTCGGCAGTTACTGTTCTCTTCCTGATTCTTGTCGCTGCCGACTGATCTTCATTTTCCTCTCTGTTTGATGTTTTTCAGCAGCAGGGTTGTGTCTAGTTTCTAGGTTTCGGTTGATTTGCTGGTTTTCAGATTTTGGCAGCAGTAGCAAGATTGCACTTCATCTTCATTCTACTGCGTTCTTTTCAGTTCTCGGCAAGAATTTCCAAGCCTGTTGTACATTTCTAGGTGTGTTGCACTTTCAGTTGGCTGCAGCATCATTTATCCGTTTGATACTCTGTTTTAGCAGAAATTGTTCCTGTATCATGCTATCTAAATATTTCCTGCCGGCAGCTCTTCAGTCTGCAGCTTCCCCCTTTGCATTTCCTTCTCTGAACTTTTTCTTGGCGGATGCTTGATCCTTTTTGTGGTAGTTCATTTTTGGTGTCTGCTTCTATTTTTCCTATCTGTTTGATAGCTCCTGTGCCGACAACTTCTTCAGCCAACTGCAACTTGTACTCCTTGCTTTAATAGGCTTTTGGTACATTTTCAGCTGGCAGTTTTTTATTTTCTTCGGCTCATGTGCTACGGTTTCTTTTGGTTTACTTGCAGTATGTTCTTTTTCGGTCAAGACATCAAAGTGCCTGCTGTTTGTGCACTATCTTTCTTTTAGTTTGTCTGTCCGATTTTTGCTTTGTGCTAGCTGAAAGCAATTTCAGAAGTACTATCTTTGATTGGCTGATTTTGGGTCAAGTTCCTACAGTTCTGTCTTTTGGCTTATTGCTCAGTTTGTTTTTTCTTTTGCTTTACTTTGATCTTTTTGCATGCAGATCAAACGGCGTTATTTTCAGCTAAAATTTTTACTGATTACTCTCTGATTTATGCTGAATTTTTTAGTATCACATGCGTTCCAGTTTTAGCAGAATTAATTTTCTGTGAGTTGCCTCGTTCTACAGTGTACGAATTCTCGGGGGGCGATTTTAAAGAAAACGACATTCACCCCCCCTCTGTCGTCATTTCGGTCCTACACATCTCCAGGGCTCTTCGCTGGAGTTCGCCTCAGCGCAGCAACAGAAGGCCTACGCGTGGAGGCTACACCATGTGGCAGCATACCCGACGCAAAGAGTGCACGCGGACGCAGCACGAAATTGCCTTCACGCCCGCTGACGCTGAGGACGTGGAGTTCCCTCACCAAGATCCCCTGGTCATCCAAGCCACCATCGCAGGATGCGACGTCAAACACGTCCTGGTCGATGGAGGCAGCTCCGCGAACATCCTGTTCGTGACGGCCTTCGAACAGATGGGGATCCCTCATAGTCGCCTAGGCCCCTTGGGAATCCCATTGTAGGGCTTCGGAGGTCAGCCACTGAAGGCGTTGGGCCAGATATGTCTACAAGTCTCCTTTAGCCAGGGCGACAACGCGAGAAGCGAGGACGTCACCTTCGACGTCATTGACAAATTTTGGACGCTTTTGGCACTGTTGGTCCCGTTAATTCCCGAAGCAGCTGCCGGCGAAATAAAATTCCTGATCTGGCCCCCTGCCGACTGCACGACTCACCCGGTGTTGACGCGTGGCAATCGTGCGGCCGGGGAGCGCATGACACGGAGGTCGTGCGGTCCCCGACCGCACGACTCGGGCGGCGACTGTAGCAGCCGAGTGGTGCGGCGGTCGACTGCACCACTCCGTTAATCATGCGGCGGCCGACCGCGCCACTCAGCTGCTATAGTATTAGGGTTAGGGTTTGCACCGATCAATGTTTTTGCGCAAAAATATCTTATATTTGTGTGAAGTAACGATTAGTGTATTTGTGATTTTTGTACAATGCTGATCGTTAAAAATATGTTAAACTAGCAATAACATTTTTCGATGATGTTATGTTGTTTTATTGGAAGAAATTTAATGAAATTTTATTTGAGGACAACTGCGATATGAACAATTGGACGAAAGGAAGGAAAGTGATATTTAACACGTAGGAATCATTGAATGCGAAAGACGAGATAATAAGCTTAGCTGAATAGAAATAAGCTTCACAATACAGTGGGAGTTACATGACGCGTACATTTCTATTACATGCATAACATATAGCATGATATGCGACTAACCCACCCAACTGCTCGTACGACCTACTGTGTGGACCGGGGCCACTTTCCCTTCCTTGCCCGCTCGGCGTTGAAATCTTCCGCGGCCTCTTTTGCTTTAGCCGCCATTTCCCTCTTTCTCTCGCGCTCCCTCTCACGAGCCTCCCGCTCCCTACGCGTGCACGCTTCGAGATGAGCTTGTGTCTCGCGCTGTATACGCAGTGTGTGCTCGTTATTGCGGCGCTCCTCCTCCAGCAACTCCTTCTCCCGTGTGACACTTGTAATACCCTGAACGTCGTTACGACGTAAGTTTTTAAACAATCGCGGAGTCACCGGTTTTTCGGTAAATCGCGGGAAGGGAAAAATATGAATTGTAGAACATTGTAAAATGAATTAAATAAATTAAAACAATTAATTTGGATGTTTTGGGCTGTCCGGAGGGGAGGGCCAGCCGCTTTGGGCCAGCCAGCCCAAATGGGGGCCCGTACCCCCTCCCAAATGGGCAATATTTTCGCCGCCTAAGAGTTTTTTGAGCTCAAATGGTAATACTGTATTCTTATTGGTTGAGATTTGATTTTTTTTTCTTCTTGAGGAGGCATGTGCCTTTAGCTGAGATCTTACCTTTTGTTGTCTAAGTTCATTGCTTTTTCTTCTGGTCTTGTGTTTATTGCAGATGGTAACATCTTCCTTTGTGCTGGAATTTACTTCTTTTTGCCTCTCCAAGAAAGGGGTAATTGATTTGGGTTGCAAAGTCTTTTAAGAGGTGTATATCACCTAGTTGGTGTGTTGGGCGATGTTTTGGAAATCCTTGGTTCAAGGAAGTTAAATTTCCAAAGGGAATGGATTGGGAAATTAATAATATCTCGAGCAGTAATGTGCTCACTTGATTCTTGTTTAAACTGTGTGTTTATAGCAGAGATCATCTGCAAATTGAGTTGTTTGATGTTGGGTGTGGTCTTTTCCAGTTAGGAAAAGAAAATGATTGTTTTGGTTTGTCGAGTGATTTTCACTCTTGGCTTGTGCAGTGTGGATTCTCTAAATGTCTATTTGGAGAGTGTGAATGGTTTTGTTGTGAATCCTTTGATTTGGATCGTGGTCCTTTGAAGGAAGGTTGTTTGCTAGTGTGTTGCTTGAGAATGCTTCATTCTTCTTGTGGTTGGGTTACGTTTGTAGCAGTTATTGTTTGTGCTTCGAGTAATGTTATGAGTGGAATCTGTGGTTGAATTCTTTAAAAGGGGTGCAATGTATTATCCCGATTATAATAAATAGCGGAAAATGTTTTAATAAAAAGGATGATATTAGATAGTGGCTTGATAATTATGCGAGAACGGTAGGATCTGTTGGCCGCTCAGAGCCGACAAAAGAGTTCCGGGTGCTCGGTGTTGACCCGCGCAGGTCATGGACTCATCGGAGTTGATGTGGATGCTCTCTTGACGAATCAATCCGAGCAGGAGGTGACGTGGAGCTTGAAGTTCAAATGCAGAAGAAGGACCCGAGTTCTTCGAGGGCGGGTGAGAACCCGTAGTTGTTGTTCCCTCGTGATGTTCTATCCTTGGGATGCTCTATTCTTTGGTTGTTCTTTCCTTGATTGTTCTTTGTCTCGCGGGCTGAGGAGTGAGATTCGAGGACGAATCCTTTTAAGGTGGGGAGAATGTAATACCATGAACGTCGTTACGGCGTAAGTTTTTAAACAATCGCGGAGTCACCGGTTTTTCGGTAAATCGTGGGAAGGAAAAAATATGAATTGTAGAACATTGTAAAATGAATTAAATAAATTAAAACAATTAATTTGGATGTTTTAGGCTGTCCAGAGGGGAGGGCCAGCCGCTTTGGGCCAGCCAGCCCAAATGGGGGCCCGTACCCCCTCCCAAACCCTAACACCCCTTTATAAAAACCCTCCCTTGGCCCCTCCACCCCTCCCCCCACCCCTAGGCCGCCCCACACCCCTCCTTGGGCGCCTCCCCTTCCCATATTGCTGCCATTGATGCCCCATTGCTGCCCTTGGAGAAGGAGAAGAAGAAGGAGAAGGAGAAGGAGGAGAAGGAAGGAGAAGGAAGGAGAAGAAGAAGAGGAGGAAAAAAGTGGGGAAATTCTTCAGCTAGGTAATTTTCTCCCATCCCAAATCCTCTGTTTTATGGATTAATTAAGGTTCTTGGCATAGAATTTGATGGTAGATATTAGATCAATTGCCCGATTAGAGTTTAGTCGCGGGCTGATTTTAGATCGATTTGCGCAGCGCGGCTTATCGTGCAGTTTTAATCTAGAAAATGAATTTTTCTGCAGGTCTTCCCAAAAGGAAAGTTGTAGAGGACATCCAGATGTATCTCCTGTATTTTTTTCAAATTTTTATACCGTGGATCTGGGAGATACGGAGTCGACAATACCACTGTCTGGCAGGCGGACAGATTGGTACAGTCCGACGGTAATCCGGAGTTTAAAAATAGCAAACGAATTATCTGGCCTTGGCCGTAGTCTAGAAAGTTGTAGATAATTTAGAGATTTAGCTTCTGTATAAATTTGATAATTTTTAGACCTCTGTGCTGTTGTGGGCATGCGTTTGAACGCGGCTTCCCAATCTACCAGAGCAGAGTTCTTCCTCTGTTTTGGGCATTAAAGTACTCCTAGCTGTGATTAAAATAAAAATAGGTGTTCTCCATGAAAATTGTAGGTTTTTAAGTCATGAATCCAGATAGGTATCATTTGCTATTTTTCGATCTATATTTTTAAAGATACAAAATTAGGAAGCAGCGCTGCTGCAGAGTTGAAATTATTGAATTGTGGAACGGAGAAGAGTTTACGCGGGTTCGGGTCTCTAGCGATGTTTTATATATTTTTTTGTCATGTTTGTATGCTATGGTTGAGTGCTGAGAGTTGTCTTATGGACAGGTGGTCTTGTCCCTGAGCGCTCTTGATTTTTGTTGTGCTTCGCTTCGTCGGATTGAGGCAAGTAAACGTAGCGGTGGTTGCTACCGTTTAACCTGTTGTTCTTACTACTTTCAGTTTACATTGTTATCGTAATTTGATACAATTTCCATGATTGCATGATATTTTAATTATGTAATTCTTGCTTAATGTTATAATGTTGATCATGAAATTAGCATGTGGTGGATGTGAGTATGTTGAGAGCGTGATAATGCTCCTTGCGGATGAATTAATGTGATTAATGAATTTTCATATCATTCAATCATTCATGTCATATCATGTCCTTTGTGTATGTGGATGTCGCCGCTTATAGCGCGACCGTACCGTCTGCGTCGTATATTGCCGTGTCTGACGCACCTCTTCGCCATGAAAGCATCGTATATTGCCGAAATACGATGCATTGCACTTCCTACCCTGGCAAGAGTAATGTGGAGCATAGCATTCATATGCATTCATATGCATTGCATTGTGGAATGATCATTTGCATACATATGCAATATAATGTGGTGAAGTTATGTTGTGGAATGTACAACTTCATAGTTGTAATGTGGAATTGGCTCTTGTGAGCTATGGACGGAATGAAGGTTGTGGTTGTGATCTTGGAATGTGGTTCGTCCCTTGTGTGATTGTGATGGTGACATGAAACTCGTTTCTTTTGCTTTAATTGTTTATAGTAATTGTGGATATGAGAAGTATTATAGTATTGAAGTAAGACATATATATGTTTTATTGCCTTTGGTAGTGGTAGTGGTTGAGGATTTAAAGTAGTCAATCATGAATTAATTTGTTAATGTTTTACCGTCATTGATAGTGAATTGAGGTCAAGAATATATGTGTTGTTAATTGTGGAAGATTAAATGTTGTTGATTAATCTAGTGTGGTTTGTGGAGGAATAAATGTTTCTTTTGCATTTAATACGAGATAAAAATGATTGTATTCATATGCTAATTAAATCTGAAATTTAAGAGGTATGATTCAAGGAAGTTTATGGTGGTTTAATATTTATGAACATAAACTGTAATTGTGGATGTATGGAATTATATTGATGATGTTTAAATTGCTTGTAGTTTGAATAACTTGTTAAGCAGTTTGCTTCTCGAGATTTTTATCTCACTCTTGCTTCCCCCTCCCTACAGGTGGACTTTGAGCATGCATTGGGAAGGGTAGAGCGGCACCGCACAGATGCACTTGTATTATAATCTTAATGCGGAAATAAAGTTGAGAGAAATCTAGTCTTTGTTTAGCTATCTTATTGACAAATGTTTCTTCTTAGCAATATTAAATTTGTGTATCGTTCCTATAGATATTTTGTTATAGTTGATTATGATTATTGAATTGTTATTATTCTGTTTTTCCTTAGTTGTTTACGCTTCCGCTTATACTATCTTGCGTAGTATTGTTACTAGTTTTAGTTTATTTTTATAAATTGGCTAGTTATAGAGTAGTTTTAGTAGCATCCTAGGGCATTGTGGGTCCTGGGGTGTTACAACACTCCACTCCTCGAAGTCGAGGGTCCATTGGTCCGCAGGGTGGATCTCAAGATCGATCTATTTGCGGTAGCCACATAGGGGATTCGGAGACTGTAAATACAGGGGAGAGATAGTTAGTGCGTGCTGTGAAGGAGAAAAGGTAGGGGAAAATGGTGCATGTCGTCGTTACTGGCTGCCGATATGTTGCGGTGTCAAAAGCGGTCGGGGTAGTCACTGGAGTAGTTTGCGCAACCCCAGTAACGCATACCTAGGCTAAGGCGGTGCTTAGACTTGAAGAACTTGCACGTGTCTCCGCACCAACAAAGGGGGGTGTCTCCCCATCGGGAGGGAGTTGCAGCGAATGCTTGGTGGGGCCGTTCGGGATGGGGTTGTTGCTACATGGCCGCTCTTTGGGGGGAGCTGACCCTTTAGCACGCTGGGCTTGTTCTACCAGGGCTTTAATAGCCCTTATTTTCTCATCGCGGGCGGCAGCTGATCGTGCTAAGTCACGGGTCTCCTCCCATTGCTTCACCATCTTGTCCCATTGGTTCTTCTGGTTTTTTTGTCCATCCCGATGGGGTGAAGGAAGCGCGGTGTAGTGTGGGGTTTGGAAGTGCAGTGTGGCCTGCGAAATGGAATGCACACCAATTTATAGGGTGCATTTTCTCTCTACTCGCACATGTAATACTGGTCCGCGTGGTCGTAGCATGAGTAAAGCTGGCCTATTTTGTCATCTCACTGAGCAAAACTGGCCCGTTTTGTCATGTCACTGCACAAAGCTGCACTATTTTGTCATGTCACTAGGCAAAGCTGGGCTCTTTTTTATGTCACTGAGCAAAGCTGCACCGTTTTGTCATGTCACTACGCAAGGCTGCAGTCGTTTGTCATCTCACTGAGCAAAGCTGGGCTCTTTTGTCATGTCACTGAGCAAAGCTGCCCCGTTTTGTCCTATCACTGCGCAAGGCTGCAGTCTTTTGCCATCTCACTGAGCAAAGCTGGCCTCTTTTTGTCATGTCACTGAGCAAAGCTGTCCTGTTTTGTCATGTCACTGCGCAAGGATGTAGTCTTTTGTCATCTCACTGAGCAAAGTTGGCCTCGTTTGTCATGTCACTGAGTAAAGCTGCCCCGTTTTGTCATGTCACTGTGCAAGGCTGCAGTCTTTTGTCATCTCACTGCGCAAAGCTGGCCTCTTTTGTCATGTCACTGAGCAAAGCTACCCGCTTTTGTCACATCTCTGCGCAAAGCGGCCATCTCAGTTTTCGTCATTGCAGTAAGTTCTGCCGTTCGGTATAAATAGCACGGTTGGGGTCCCATGGCATTGTACGCAGAGAACCCTGTAATCGAAAAACGAAGTACGTTATCTTCCGTGGTGAAAATATCATGTCGGAAGCGGATGGGCCAGTCGAATTTGGGTCACCGAAGGAAGACCTTCCATTCCAAAGGAGGGAGATCTTCGATGCACAGTACCGCTTGGTACCAAGGCGGCGTGCTCAACCAGCGTGGCCGAAATGCAGACACAATGAGTACGCTATCGTGCAGGTCCTGGATGGCCCGTTCAATGGCGGGCGATGTTTCTTCCGATGCCCACGCTCCGAGGTACAAAGTACTAATACTACACTTTTTTGTTATTGCTTATGGATCCTCCATGTTTACCGTCCTTTCCCGCAGATGGCAAAATGCGACTTCTCCCGCTAGATCGACCCTCCTCATGAACGGTATATTGTCTGTTATGTGGATACATTATGGCAGTGAATATTGGAGTTGGAGGACCAAATCGAGACTCTAAATGAGGATAACAACGACCTCCGCCAACAGATGCAACACAAGAGGGGCAACGAGGAGGTCGTGAACATAGGAAGCTCTTATGATCCCACATGTTGCTGCGCGAACCCTAGTTGCGTATGTGCATGCCACTTCCACGACGGCCAGCCACGTCCGAAACGGCCCCCTCAGCAATACTCCATGTGGGTGCCACGAGGCTCGTTTGGCATATAGGCAACGAGGTGTGTGGTCGTAACTTGTACCAGTACGAACACTTTCTACGATATGGAGTAGCGAGAGTGATTAAGTTAGTAATATGTCGTATTTAATTTCTTGCCTGTAGTAGTTGACATATTTTACGTACGTGCAATGTATGTGTTGTTTCGTGTTGGCAGTGCGTGACCCGTTCGTAAACTGTGGGCTCCATGACTGAGGCCCCCCTGAGCCTATAAGAGGGAGCCATTCCTCACCTAGCCCCCGGCATTGTTCTCCCTCACCTCCTAAATTACTTCTTCCGATTGTGTGTACATTTCATTCGTGCTAACTCCCCGCACGCCGATATGAGTCAGTTCAGCACCTCATCATCGGCACCCATGGTGATTTGCCCAAAATGCAACATAGTTGTTGCACATAAGACTTCACATACGGCTGCGAATCCTGGGCGTCACTACTACAAGTGCCCGTTTCACTCGGTGAGTACGATTGTTTCGGGTTCGTTCAAATCGTACAGGCAAGTTACAAATTTTTGTTCTCATGAAATCGCAGGAAGCCCCCGGTGGTTGCGATTTTGGGTGTGGGACGATGAAATGGGGACTAGGACCGATAGTGTTCGGCATGACAGAGTTGTTGTGGCTGGTTGCAACCCCGTCGAGCTGCGGCATCGTTTTGACAGACTTGAGTGGAAGATTAATTTAATGTTGTGTGTTATTTTCTTTCTTGTGTTTATTGTTATCGTCAAGTTGTAGTGCTGCACGTTGTTCTCGTCTATGTTGGTAGTGTTTATTGTTATCGTGTCTTCTCTTGGTGGAGGGTTGGTCTATGTATGTGTAATGCAAGGTGTTACGTTAAATGCCAACTTGCGTACGTACGCTGTCATATTGGAATGGGAGCTAAATTATGCAAGGTGAAAAGAACAGTCTATTACAAACACAAGAAAAGTACATTACAAATGCAAAAACTCATTGTCCACCTCGTCTTCGCCTCCTCTGACGTCTTATCTGATCCTCCGAGAACGTGAACCTGCTAGGGGAGTGTGGTGCATCTCGAAGGTCGTACTGCGATGCCTGCATCGGAGGCGGTGGTGGGTACAACTCCGTGGAGAGTTGTGACGAAGGGCCAAAAATAGAGCTCAACCAATCGGAGGAGGTGTCTACGTCCTGCTCAGATGGTACAGTTGAATTAGGCAATGAGAAGTATCAAATGTTTATAATGAGTAGTAATATCGTAAGGCATTTACCTGGGGAGTCTGAAACGTAGATGGCCCTCCGTAAACTTCGTGGCCCTGTTGCTCCGGGAATGTCTGCAAATTTTTTGCGATGCGATTAGATGGCATTCAAATACACATATTATGTTTACTACGTTAGTACATACCGGTGCACCACGGATGGGTAGACCTGTCAGCATGGACACGTCCTGAAGTGTAACAGTCATCTCGCCCCACCGGAAGTGGAAGGTGTGAGTCTCCGGTTTCCAACGATCGACGAGTGCGGACAACAACGACGCATAAAACTGCAAGGCATACAACGCATCCACCATGCGAGCAATGGGCAAAAGGCCGGTGTCTCGCAGTAGTGGGATGAATCGATGGTCTAGAGGCCAGTGCTCTCGGGGGCTCCTAAGGATCAAACTCGGAGGGCCGGCTCCAGATGACCACGCTGCGCATCGGTGATGCTCATCCCAAAGGGGCTCAAGCAACTCATACGCCATCTCCTGCCGATGAATGAAAACAAATTAGTGCGCTGTGAGAACAAATTTGTACGTAATGACTATAAAGTGTGCAACAAATGACAACATAATATACAACAAACGTATTTTGCAGCGAATGACAACAAAGTGTGCAACAGATGACAACACAATTTCGAACAAACCTAATTTCACGCAAATGACAACAAATGACAACGAAATATCGAATAAATGACAACATAACTTCCAGGAAATGACTCAAACAAATTGTACACGCAAATAATCTCGTAACATACATTCAGCAAAGGTTGAAGGTTGCAAGATCATATGCTCGCAGACACAACATGAGCACAACAAAGGCCCTCAGTAGTTACAAAACACGAAAGCAGATATGGAGTGTTACTTGATGTTGGCCTGTTTGGGCACTGCCTAAATGAATGGCCAACCGTCTTGCACAGTCTGCACTTCGGGCGCCGAACCCGATCCCCACGCTGGCTATCATCCATGTCATTACGAATGCGAAGGCTCTGTCGTCGCCCACGGTCGACATGCTTCAGTGCAGCGTTTGGCACCCACTTCACCTGCTCTGGCCATAGGTCCCTGTAATGCATGGCCACCCCGTAGGAATGGAACTCCGTACTCCATGTTTCAAACAAGTGCTTGATGTCATAGTACTTTGACATGTAATGCGTGGGCGTCTGGTGCCATACCGCGCATGCCGCGTACACATGGGAGCATGGCTTGTGCAGCAGTTGTGGCTTGTTGCAGGTGCACGATGCTCTGTCATCAATTGTGCATACTTGCTTACGATCCCCTCTAGTCTGGCCCATCATGTACTTCTGTCTAAGGCGGAGCTCAAACTTCCTCCGTTAGCCATCCATGGGTTGAGCAATATGCGAACGAGACTTCTCCATCTTCTTGTGCATGTAGGCCTACGCTACCTCCGAGAAATCTCTGCCTTCGTCCAGATATTTCTTCGCCATCATAACTCTATTGACAAAGTATTCAACTGAACGGTCCCAAATCTCTTCCACGATTGTTGTGATAGGCAGAGATCTAACGCCCTTTAGAACATCATTGTACACCTCGGACATATTTGTTGTCATGATTCCATACCTTGCCCCGCCAGTGTCATGCAGTAGAGACCACATCTCCAAGTCAGGTGCATTGGAGTTAACCCATTGTGTGAACTCCCCTACTCTTGTCGAGCCTCCCGCCACGGCCTCAGCTTCATCCTGTTGTACACGCCGAACATGCTTGCTGGTCTCCTGATCAAGGTGTCTCCACAAGGCCTCGAACTTCCTCTTCTGGTTCTGCATACAAAGATTTTTGAACATCTTCATTAGTTCCTTGCTGTGGAACCTTCTATGGAAGTTTGCCTCAAGATGCCTCATGCACCACCGGTTCTTCATGTCATTCCACTGGAAGGGTGGCTGTGTCCCGTTCTGCATCGTTCGCATTGTAGACAGCAAGCCTGCATTGTGGTCGGAGATGACACACACCTCGAGCCGATCTTGAACTACGGCCTGCTTCACGTTGGCAAGAAACCACAGCCAGCTATCTGTATTCTCGTTCTCTACAATTGCAAATGCCACTGGGAGTAACTGGTCATTTGCGGTCAGAATGGTACCCTTGTACTTGCCAGATAGGAATGTGCCATCCATCGTTAGCACTAGACGGCACCACTTGAAGCCTTCAATTGCCTGCCTAAAGGCCCAGAACACTCTGTCAAGCACAAAACAATTCGGCCCTTGCGTCTCATGAACCCGCTCTTGCTTGTTAATGTAGCGCACGGGTTTATACGCAATTTGACGTGACATTCTTGGGACCAAATCATATGCCTCCTCATATGTGCCAAACTTACGCTGCAGGACCTTCTGTTTCGCCCGCCACACCCTCTTGTAGCTGACATCAAACCCCACCATGTTTGCCACATCCGCCATAAGAACCTTCGGAGAAATGGACACATTTGCCAGAACAAGATGGCTTATCAACCGACAATATCGTGTTGCGGTGCCTATGTAGTGGCGCCGCAAGATCACAAGTGTGATCCTTCATCACCATTATCCGGAATTCCGTGGCTGCGCCCCTAAACCGCTGCCCACGGACCTTGCCAGGGCAGGAGCCATCGACACACTTCATAATGTACGTGTCAGGGTTCGACCTGTGCACCCGATATGTCTGGCTGATGTTGACGGCGTACGTGGCAATAGCTTGCTGCAAAGCACTCTTGTTACAGAACCACTGCCCTAAAAGGAGTGTGCCCTCATTGAATCCCCACTCTGCCTCCTCCGCCCGTGGCAGAACTAGGGATTGCGCTGCAATGTTGTCCAATCTGGACGGCACGTACGCACCATCCGTGGTTACAACACCACCTAACACACCTCCCGCTGTAGGTTCCCCTACATCCTCCTCTTCTGAACTGGCTGTTTCCACATACTCTTCCTCCTCGCTTTCCACTTCCTCCACCTGGTCGGCAAGGTACTCATGACAGTCAACTCGGGTGGCCCACCACCTGGCTGCACCTTCATTCGCCTGAAAATTGTCCACGCCCTCCGTACATCTCCATCTCCCATGACTCATTCACTCCTACTTCACCGGCATATTCATGACCGCCGGAGAGTAATGCAGGCTCTACATCTCCGCCAGCAACACCAAAGCCACCCATGGCGGAAGATTCTGTCCTCTGCACGAAGTGAACATACACCATTGGCCTGGCATAAATCACTGCGTCAGGGTTGCACACGACCTCCATGTAGTTGGCCCATGAGGCGTCACTCGTCACCTTTATAAGTTGCCACATTGTCTCCCCTGCAGCACCTACCACTGCGGCATACACTACCTCGATCCGTAATTTGTTCCTTGCGGTGCTCAGCCAGGCTCATGGTGCTCAGATTGGGTGCCCGGATCACAGTCCGGTCACTATTAGATAGGTCTGCCCCGTACGGCCCGTCGCGTACGAGACTACTTCCGGAGAACACAAACAAGTCTTGGATGTCACCCATGACGTACCTAACATAAGTCCATACTGAACCCTCTTAGTACATATAACATGCAACAAGTGTACCATCATTCAATACCTACCGCCCACCACATACAAGAGTAATATTTCCATCTTCATTTGCAAATCTAATTTTTAATTCATTCATGGAGAGCGCTAATAAATTTCTATGTAAATCAAATTATCAATGTAATGTACTATGTATAAATTTCTACATAAATCAAATTAGCAATGTAATGTATAGGGGTGCAAACGGATCGGATTCGGACGGATATTGCTGTTACCATATCCTAACCCATATTTTTTCTTCGGATTCGGTACCAATCGGATTCGGTATCAATCGGATTCGGTGCCGGATCGGTCGGGATTAACCCGAGCCATTTGCACCCCTACTTGTTTGTAAGGAATGCATGCAGTACAACAAATAGAGTAGGAGGACGTACTGTCAAGAACTTGATGTTACTACTTAATAGCTGATGTGGAAGATTTTATTTTACCATTGCAAAAGAAAATGAAACGTCAAATAGTAGCACTAACCTGAAATCAAACTTGAAGACGTATCGGATTCGGGACGGATATTGCTGTTACCATATCCTAACCCATATTTTTTCATCGGATTCGGTATCAATCGGATTCGGTACCAATCGGATTCGGTGCCGGATCGGTCGGGATTAACCCGACCCGTTTGCACCCCTAGTAATGTACTATCTATAAATTACTAAGATCTACTATTGTTCTGCTAAGTGCTTCTCAGATGCTTGGCAGCACCATAGGGTTTCGCATAAGAGTGACACCATACTTACTCACTTTTTATTTTATGCTTGTGTTTGCTTGAGATGTTGATTAATGCTTGCAAGTTGGTTTACTAACGCCCAAGCTTCATGCTATTTACCTACAATTGTAGTATTAATTATTGTTCACATTGTCACTAGCATGCTTTTTTAAACCATGTGATGACATGATTTCATATGTCCTATATATGCTTATTTCATAAATTAATTCTACAATTTTATTCCTAACAAGACCTAACAACATTAAAGCTCCATAAACGTCAGTGTAAGCTATCTCTACCGATTAACATATTGCTTGCATTTAATAAATAAGCATGCTACAGGGTTATTTAGGATGAATACATACAACATGCATGATATTTACTATAAATTTTTCTTTTAGTTGCATGCACGGGACTAACTAAATCGCACTGCAACATCACAACAAAATTTATTCACATAAAATATAAAACACAATACACAACAACTACAAACAATGTATCAAAAAATGACATGCATGAACACCGTAAATAACGTTTGCGCTAATTACGGACTAATCAACATAATAACATCATACACGCATGAGGATGATATTTACCTTTCCTTAAAGCTCACGAGGTGATCTACAACTTTCACAACTGCGAAAACTTCAGATCACTTCGAAATTTACTCCAAATGTCGTGTTTGCCGTCGCCGTTCTTCTTTCTTTCTCTCGCTGCTTCCTCTCCTGCTGCTTCCTTTCTTGCTGGTTCTCAAATGCAAATAAGCAACTCTCTCCGACGCAGGCCATTCTCATTCTTTTATCACACACAAGGCTCACATGCATGCAGTATTGCAGTAGGGGCCGGGGGGCTGAGGGATGGACACGGCGCGCGGAATCTGCTTTCGGCGGACGGACAAGACGGCACGCAAGTGGTGCTGTCGGCCACCGCATCATTAATGGAGTGGTGCGGTCGGCGATCGCACCACTCGCTTGCTATAGTGCGTCGGCCAAGTGGTGCGATCGGGGACCGCACGACCTCCGTGTCATGCGCTCCCCGGCCGCACGACTGCCACGCGTCAACGCCGGGTGAGTCGTGCGGTCGGTAGGGGGCCAAATCGGGAATTTATTTCGCCCGGGGCTATTTCGGGAATTAACGGCACCAATAGTGCCAAAAGCGTCCAAAATTCATCATGGACATCCTGTACCCGTACAATGCCATACTGGGGCGCCCAACCCTCAACTCCTTCGGGGCAGTCCCACACCATGATTTCTTATGCATGAAGTTCCCGGACCCGCAAGGTATCATCGCTACCTTCAGCGACTAGGACCTCGCCCAGCGCATAGAGCTTGGTGCTCGGGGCCTGCACCACAAGGTCCACCGAAAATCATATGGCGGACATGACCGCGCGAAGGCTCCCGGCGGCCTCAAGAAGCACCTCGCGGGCTTCCCACACCAGTCGCCCCAGCACCAGAGGCTCCCATCTCGCTCTACCTCGCTGCTACAACAACAGTGGCTAGCTCCGTTCTTGTCCTCGAGCGGCCCGCGGTTAGTATCCTGCCTTTTGTAATCGCTCACCCGCGCAAACGGGAGATCAATAAAGTTCACCGTTTGCAAAAGTTGTCTTATTCTGTGTAAATATGCACGGAGGCGCGGAGGACTCTATGGATTCTAAATAAGACGCGCGGAGCCACATCTCAGCGCACACGCACCGCCCGCAACGCGCAGAGGCCCGCCTCTGCTCGCACTCCGCGGAGTCTAAAATAAGACGTGTGGAGGCACGCCTCCGCGCACACTCTACAAAGTCTAAATAAGACGCACGGAGGCACGCCTCCGCGCGCATTCTATGGAGAATAAAATAAGACGCACGGAGGCACGCCTCCGAGTGCATTCTATGGAGAATAAAATAAGATGCGCGGAGGCACGCCTCTGCGTGCACTCATCGCCCACAATGCACGGAGGCCCGCCTCCGCGCGCACTTTACGAAGTCTAAATAAGATGCGCGGAGGCACGACCATCGGGCGCACTCTACGGAGTATAAATAAGACACGTGGAGGCACGCCTAAGCACACACTCACCGCCCGCAACGTGCGGAGGCCCGCCTCCGCGCGCACTCTACGCAGTCTAAATAAGACGTGCGCACTCACCGCCCACAACGCACGGAGGCCCGCATCCGCGTGTACTCTACGGAGTCTAAATAAGACGCGCGGAGGCACGACATCCGCGCGCATTCTATGGAGTCTAAATAAGACACGCGGAGGCATGTCTCCACGCACACTCTACGGAGTACAAATAAGACACGCGGAGGCGTGGAGTCTAAATAAGACACACGGTCTCTGTGCACACTCTTTGTGAGTATAAAATAAGACACATGGTCTCCGCACGCACTCCTCGTGAGTATAAAATAAGACACGTGGTCTCCACGTGCATTCTACGAAGTATAATGAGAGACCACGTGAGAGGTCCTCCCAGGTTATGGTGAGTAATTGACAAAGTGTGCGGCAAGTTTGCGCTTGGATCAGCTGTGCTGCTCTAGAATTTTTGGAACTACCGCAATGTGTTCAGCGGTACTACCGGCCGGTGGTACTTCCGGCCTGGAGAGCGGAACTACCGGCTGTGCACAGACAGAACAGTCAGGGCATAAAATTTGAGTTTGGTTTGGGTGGCTTGTGTAATTAGGGCATATGTTTATTCCATCATATCGAGCGGTGCTATGTGATATGTTTCTTGTCTGTGTTGGCTGCAGGACGTCGAGGCGGAGTCGTGGCGAGACATGAGGTGACCGGACTAGGCGCGGTGGCGCCGAGGTCGAAGCAGTCGGGATGTGTCAAGGCGGCGGAGACTCGAGGTGGTTGCGAGGCTTGGACGACAAGGGCGCGAAGCTTCCGGAAGGTGCGGGAGGGCGAAATGGTCATTTCGCGAGGTCGCACAAGTGGGGAGCGGCTCCGTTCGGGTTTAGCCGCAGAACGGGTGGAGACCCGTTAGCCAAGGGCTATAAATAGAGGTGAGGGATTGCATGACCCCTTAGGCATTCCAAGGGAATTAAGAGAGAGCTAGGGTTTGCTAGAGTCAAAAGAACCTTTGGAGATGTTGTTTTGCTTTAGGCTTTAGTGGGTGAGAGTGGTTGTGGGCAGCAGGGCTTGCCTCCCACGTCCTCCCTCCTCTCTGTGTTTGCCTCCCAAGAACTAGGGAGAGTTCTTGGTGATTTTGAGGATTGAGAGAGTGGAGATGGGTTGAGAGTCTTGTAATCCTTCTTCTTGTTCGAATGTACATGCGCATCGGGACTCCCTTGTACTCATCTTTTGATTTGGAATGAAAATCTGAAGTTTTTCATTTGTTCGTGCTCTCTGTTCTTCGTTTCTCCTTTCTGGGCGATTTCTTGATTCTCTGATTTCCGTGTTGTTTCTTGCCCATAAGGTGTGAAATGGGTTGCTCTATGATGGGATAGTGCCTCAAGGTCATTTGATCAAGTTTTCTCAAGAGCAAATCAAGTTTAATCTCAGGGTTTCGGACTTGGGGTCTCTCTGTTTTTCATGACCCATTTCTAGGGTTTTGCCTTAAATCTTGTTTCCTTCTCTGTGATGGCTTGAATCTTGGCTTGTAGAAGTCCAGTAACTATTGCTAAGATATTTACAAAGCCTCTTGGCCAAAGGATCAGAGTTGGAATGGAATTTTGGATTTTTGGGCAACCCTCCGTATTTTCGGGTTTTGTCTCCCTTTTGATTCTCTAGAGAAATCTTGAAATTGGTTCTTGTCTTATCCTTCTGGGAGTATTTTCTTGATATCCTCAAAGTTTCCCAAGCCAAGAATCCAAGAATCTTGCGAATTTCAGAGATTCCCCTTTTTCTGCGCTTGTTGTTCTTGGTGCGGTACTACCTCTCCTCGAGAGGAACTACCGCTCAAAGGTACTACCGCAGTTTACACAGCGGTACTACCGCTAAAAGGTACTACCGTAGTTTACACAGAGGTAGTTCCGCTCAGAGGTACTACCGCTCGTATCTGCGGTACTACCGCTTGCTGGCAGAACAGCCCAGATTTTTCCTTACTCTCTGGATTTTATTTCTTTTCTCGATCTGTGACTTCCAGTGAGTTCTTTTCTGCTGTGTGAGTACTTGAGGGGTGGATTTTAATTTCTTAAAAGGCACCATTCACCCCCCCTCTGTTGCCATTTCGATCCTACAATTGGTATCAGAGCCGGTTAGCTCTTCCTCATAGATCTTAACCAGTCTCAAGAGCCATGACGACGGACAAGTACTCGACCAAACCCCCGATCTTCGATGGGATGGACTATCCCTTCTGGAAGAGTCGGATGGAGACCTACATCCAGGCTCAGGGCTACGCCATGTGACGAAAGGTCAAGGTTCGGTTTGCTGTTCCTACCGATGAGGACGTCAATGCCGGAAACATGGCTGACGTTGAGGCAAACGCTAAGGCAAGGAACATCATAACCCAGGGCCTGAGTCGTAGTGAGTTTGACCGCATATCTCATCTTCCGTCGCCGATATTTGGGCGACCCTCAATGCTTACCATGAGGACACCACCCAAATAAAGGCGGTGCGACATGACCGATTCAAGCGAGATTACAACAAGTTTGAAATGCTGTTGGCGAGTCCCTTGATGAGTGTTTTGCGCGTTTTCACAAGATCTTGAGCAACCTCCGAGCGGTCGGTCTCACGTACC
Source organism: Bonia amplexicaulis (assembly GCA_036346245.1). NCBI lineage: Eukaryota > Viridiplantae > Streptophyta > Magnoliopsida > Poales > Poaceae > Bonia > Bonia amplexicaulis. The sequence goes on along the minus strand of CM070738.1, from coordinate 13,248,378 downwards.
CCGACTCGGACAACGCTCGTCAGATGCTCACTGCACTCGATCTGCGTGTTTGGGAGATGAAAGTGACCACCATCAAAGACATGACAGACCTCTCGACCTTGACTCTTGACGCGCTGTACTCACGCCTCAAGACTCACGAGATTGACGTTGTCTCTCGTAGGTCGAAGTCACGATCGATGGCCTTGGTCACCGATCCGTTTCTTCTTGGGCCCCTCTTACGATTCTATTTGCGGTTTCTCCTTATTGCTCTCGTGGACGTGGCGATGATCGGTTAGAGCACTGCGAGATGATCGATTGGCTCTCCTTGCTCGCAAATTTTCCCATGCTTACAAGAGAAGGAGGGACGGAAAGAGAGGAGGACCCGTGATTTGCTTTGAGTGTGGTGGCCCCAACCACATTCGGGCAAACTGCCCCAAGCTAGAGAAGGGCAAGAACGACTATGGCGGTTCGGGCAAGAACGACTACACCGACAAGAACCGTAACAAGAAGCCTCCAGCTCAGACGCAAAGCAAGAAGAAGTTCCACGACTTTGGGAAGGCCAAGAAGCTTTTCCACCGCGTCCTCTCCGCGTTCGACGACCTCGACCTCAGCGAGGTGGAGGGATGGAGCGATGATGACGGGACGAGTGACCAAGACCCCAAAGCGGCGACGACTTCTCGGCATGTGCTTCATGGCCATCGAGGGTAACGGCGACAACGAGCTCTACTCCGACTCCGATGAGGTATACCTATCTTACGACCAGCTTAATGATGCCTTTCTTAAGCTAGGTAAATTTCATGCTAGATCTAGAGCTAGATGTAGCGAGTTGGAGAAGGAAGTAGATAGATTGTCACGGAGCTTACTTCACTTATATATCGCTCCCTCCGTGACGAATGTGATACATGCCCGCTTTGATTGGTGATATGGAGAAGTTAAGGACTTCTTATGATAGTGTGACCTCGAGCTAGATATTCTTAAGGTGGAGAATGTTAGTGCGCTTCTTTGAACTAGAAATGACTAGGATTGTTGTTCCTTCATCTACTATTAAGACTACTTCCTGCACCTCATGTGAGGATAAGGACAATGCTTTTAGAGGTCTTTACACTATGCTTCTCGATCTGCCCGAGACTTGTGAAAGTTGTAATAATTTGAAAATGAACCTAAAACAGGCAGATCATAAAATTGCTGAACTACAAGCCTTTTTACTTGAGCCAATTGATTCATGCTTGAACTGTCCTAAATTAATCTTGAACTCAAGTCGTCTCCAAGCAGTTTCAAGATATGATTGATCATGATAGGAAGTTGGCTCAGTTTGCTTCTAAGGACCCTGTTAGCTCACCATGCATTAATTGTAACAAACTAAAATCTAATTTGATTGCTTTAGATGAAAAATGTGTGAAGCTAACTAAGGACCTTCTAGAGAAGCCACCTTGTGCTTGTAGTGTGATTGTGGAGAAGGGGGAGAAGCCCCCGGGTAAGGTAGAGACGCCTAGCGACGCGAACCAACCTGCTAGCAGTAGGACTGTTCCTCCTGAGTCGACTGTTCCCTCTGCTGTTGGTTGTTCTTCTGCTCCCTTACCTTCTGTTGTCTCTTCTCCTCCTTGCTCTTCTTGCACCTCTCTCTTTCAGGAGTGTCAGTACCTTATGAACACTCTCGAGAAATTTGTAGGAGGCAAGAAGAAGCTCAATCTTATTCTAGACCAATAAAAGATTTGCAAGTTTGCGCGAAGAGACCGTGTTGAGTCTCTTAGGCATATTCAGGGTCAGCCCCAGACCTTGAGTGCACCTAAGACCAACACGAGGTCTAGGCTTGCTACTGTTAGTACCTTTGGGCAGCATTGAGGACTTGGTTCTTAGGGTTTTCATTTTGTCCTCATGCTCCCTCTGGTCGTGACTTCCGCTGTTCTGAGGGTAGATCTCGCTTTTCCCATCGAGATGCCTACCCGCGGCGAGATCAGCGTGTTGCCGGTGCTTCGACTCGCTCTCCCGTAGCAGTCGGACCCAGCAACAGCTTCAGGTCTATTCACAGACCTTCTGCTTCTTTGAGCGATGGAGAGCGTAGAGTAGTTAGAGGTCAGTCGTGTGTGACTACTTCTTCTGCTCGACGTGTGACTCAGTATTGGGTTCCAAAATCTATTTTGATTTATCCCGATCGAGACTTTGCTCTCTTGTTGACTCGAGCTCGCCAAGGTGGAAGGAAAGGTTTGGCTCGTAGACTCGGGTGTTCACGACACATGACCGGAGATTCCCGTTGGTTTTCTTCCCTTGCCTGTGCTCCAGATGATGAGACGATCACCTTCGGAGATGCTTCATTTGGGCGTGTCATCGCCAAAGGTACAGTACGCATTAATGATTCATTTATTTTAAAAGATGTTGCCTTGGTAAGTAAGCTGCAGTACAATTTGCTTTCAGTCTCTCAGCTTACCGATGACGATTTCGAGGTAAGCTTTAAGAAAAACAACTGCAAAATTCTTGATTCTTGGTGAGTCGGTTTGCGGGACTTCTCGTTTTGGGAGGATCTTCGTGCTGATTTTTTGAGTCTTGGTGATCCTCTCCGTTGTTTGCTTGCTTCGAGTCCCGCGACCTTTCCTTCGGCATAGGAGACTTGGTCATATTGGATTTGACCATTTGACTCGAGTTAGCGCCACGATCTCATTCGTGGTAGTGCCGAAACTCAAGATGGTCAAAGATCTTGTTTGCGCTCCATGCCGGCACGACAAGATGGTTGCCGCTTCTCATCCTCCCGTCACAGTTACTATGACCGATGCACCAGGACAGCTGCTCCACATGGACACAGTTGGACCAGCTCGAGTCTTGATCGGCAGGGAGGAAGTGGTATGTTCTCGTCGTGGTCGATGACTATTCGAGGTACTCTTGGGTGTTTTCTTAGCCTCGAAGGATGAGACGTTTTCACATTTTGAGGTCTTTTAGTAGGCTTTTGTTAGCTTCCGGGTGCTGGCGGCGATCCGCGATGACAATGGCACGGAGTTCAAGAACTCCTACTTTAAGAGGTTACGTGATGAGGCAGTGTAGAGCACCGTTCTCTTCTCCGCACGTTCCACAGCAGAATGGCGTTGTGGAGAGGAAGAACCGTACCTTGGTCGAGATGGCCAGGACGATGCTCGATGAGTATTCTACACCTAGGAAGTTTTGGGCTGAGGCTATAGCCACTGCGTGCCATGTTTGACGAGTTTTCTCGGAGCACACTTGCACCGCACCTCTTTCTAGTGAGATATGGGCGAAAGCCGGTGTTTCTCATTTTCGTGTGTTTAGTTGCAAGTGCTTTATTCAAGTCAGGAAACCTAGATAAGTTCGAACCACGTTCTTGTGATGGGATCTTTCTAGGCTACTCGACTTCTTGGCGGGCCTATAGGGTGCAGGCTGAGTCTAGTAAAATGGTAGAGACACGTGAGGTGACTTTCGATAAGGCGGTCAGGGACTAGGCCCGATATCTCAGGTTCTCTAGAGCAGTCCGAGACCATCTTCGTGGATGATGAGGACGATGGAGACGAGGGATGTCTACCCGATCCAGTCCCTCATCCACCCCTTGAGGTGCCTTCTTCCACCGCACCTCAAGGTGATCAGCCCATGCCTTCTGCTTCCTCTGGAGCTAGTGGCTCTGTTCCTACCCGTCGACTCACGAGGTGAGGCCACTTCTTCATCTCATCTGGACCTCCTAGACATATCCGAGCTCATCCTTACGGCGGATGATTGGAGACCTCTTTGAGCGAGTCACACGCTCAAAGTCCAAAGATGTCACTCTTCTGTCTCCACTCTGCTTTCGTTGCCTCATTTGAGCCCAAGGACGTTTGTCATACTCTATCTGACGAGTCTTGGGTAAATGACATGCATGAGGAGTTAAAGAATTTCGAGAGAAACAAGGTCTGATTGCTTGTTGAGCCCCCACGAGGTCATAATATCATCGGGACTAAGTGGGTGTTCAAGAACAAGCAGAGTGAGGATGGTGTGGTTATTCGAAATAAGGCTAGACTGGTAGCTCAGGGGTTCTCCCAGGTTGAGGGTCTAGATTTCGAGGAGACATTTGCCCCTGTAGCTAGACTTGAGGCCATTAGAATCACGCTTGCCTTCGCACTTCTAAGGGTTTCAAGCTTTACCGATGGACGTCAAGAGTGCCTTCCTCAATGGCCTTATTGAGGAAGAAGTCTATGTGAGACGATGATGGGAGCGGGTCCCGATCTTCCAACAGGTTCGGTATGTTCGATTTGGTGGGCGCGACACAAATCGATCCGGCCCGAACGACACGTTCCAAACCCCGCAATCGCAGCACCACGTCTCCTCAGGTTATCAACCGTGCGCTGCCCGGTTGACCTTGCCAAGAAGGCTAGTCCTCGCCTGTGAATCGAAGAACACAAGCAAGAACAAGGAAGAACACAACCAAATTGCAGATATATTGATGAAGCACTCGAAAATTGGGGTTTCACAAACCGATGACGGCGAAACTGTTCAAAGACAGAATTAATCTAAGCAAAACCCAACCCTAATGGTGGGGTGGCGGCTGTATATAAAGGATTAAGGCGTGCAAAACCCTGGACGCGTCCTTAATGGACTCCAACACGATACAAAGCGAGCGGCCCAAAAGACGGTGTCGCAGCACCCTGACAGATTCTGGACATCCATTTGTTTCGACGATTCCCATTGACTCAGAAGGAATTTTGATATGAGACCAGAGCCATTGGAAAGCTTATCTTCTCAGCTTTCCATACATATGTGGAACGTCCAAAACGGAGTCGGATGCGATCTGGGCGTCCGTTTTAGTGCGGCCTGGTCCTGGACCCGAATTGGATTCGAAGTGGGCTTGAGTTGGACATCCAACATGATTCGACCACCCTTGCTGGACTCGTGCGCCTCGTAGCCCTTCTCCAAGTACTTCTTGATCCTCTCCATGGTTCCTAATCATAATTAAATCATTAGGTAGTAATCGATTCTCAAATGAACAAAAGAAGTACTTAGGAGCGAGCTCACATGTAAATTCAATTGTCGGTAGCGAGCTCTAGTGATTGGTCCTTGAATATCAAGTGGAGGAGTGTTGTGTATATCCGAAGAAGTGATGTCCTCATCATCCTCCCCCTCTTGAAGCGGAGTTGTCCTCAACTCGGTCTCATCTTCTTCTCCCAAGCATGGCTTCAAATCTGAAATGTTAAAGGTGGGACTAACCCCAAACTCGGGAGGCAACTCAAGTTTATATGCATTATCATTTATCTTCTCAACTATCTTAAAAGGACCAGCAGCTCTAGGCATCAATTTTGACTTTCTTAACTCAGAAATCTATCCTTTCGCAAGTGCAACCAAACAAAATCACCGGTTCAAGTTTAACTTCCTTTCTACCTTTACTACCGGTAATCCTATATTTTCATTCATCTTTTCAATGTTTGCCTTAGTTGTCTCATGCATTTTGAGAATAAAATCAGCACGCTCCTTAGCATCATTATGAACTCTCTCACTAGTAGGCAAAGGTAAAATATCAATAGGGGCACGGGGATTGAATCCATACACTACCTGAAAAGGACTTACCTTGGTGGTGGAGTGTTCCGCTCGATTATATGCGAACTCAACATGCGGCAAACACTCTTCCCATAGCTTCAAATTGTTCTTCAAAATAGCTCTCAACATGGTAGACAATGTGCGGTTCACCACCTCGGTTTGGCCATCAGTTTGTGGGTGACATGTCGTGAGAACAACAACTTTGTACCCAACTTGTTCCATAGAGTACGCCAAAAGTGACTCAAGAACTTGGCATCACGATCGAAACAATAGTAGAAGGCATACCATGCAAGCGAACTATCTCTTTGAAAAGAGGTCGACAATATGAACGGCATCATCGGTTTTATGACATGGGATAAAGTGAGCCATCTTAGAAAAATGATCCACAACAACAAAATGCTATCTCTCCCCTCTTAGTCTGGGCAACCCTAAAACAAAGTCCATAGAAATATCGCCCACGGAATAGAAGGAGCAGAAGTGGCATATATAAACCATGTGGATTCAAGCGAGACTTAGCTTTTTGACATGTAGTGCAGCGAGCCACAAACCGCTCAACATCTCGCCTCATCTTTGGCCAAAAGAAGTGTGTGGTCGAGCGTCCTCCGTCTTCTTAGCACCAAAATGTCCCATCAAACCGCCTCCATGCGCCTCCTGCAACAACAAAAGACGAACGGATCCAAGCTGGAATGCATAGGCGGTTAGCTCTAAACAAAAACCATCATTGATCACGAATTTATTCCATGTTTGACCCTCTTTACAATGCAACAACACATCCTTAAAATCATCATCAAAAGCATATTGTTCTTTAATAGTTTCAAGACCAAAAATGCGATAATCAAGTTGAGACAACATGGTATAGCGTCGAGACAAAGCATCAGCAATCACATTATCCTTCCCTTTCTTGTGTTTAATGACATAAGGAAAAGATTCAATAAATTCAACCCACTTAGCATGTCTACGATTCAAATTGGTTTGACTACGAATATGCTTAAGTGATTCATGATCGGAATGAATGACAAATTCTTTAGGCCATAAATAGTGTTGCCACGTCTCTAAAGAACGAACAAGAGCATACAATTCTTTATCATACGTGGAATAATTAAGAACAGGACCATTCAATTTTTCGCTAAAGTAGGCAACATGTTTGCCTTCTTGCATCAAAACACCACCAATACCAATTCCGCTAGCATCACATTCGAGTTCAAAAGTCTTACCAAAATTCGGAAGTTGGAGCAATGGTGCGTGCGTAAGCTTGTCCTTCAAAAGAATAAAGGACTCCTCTTGTGATGGCCCCCAATGGAACACAACTCCCTTCTTTGTCAACTCAATCAGCGGTGTCGCAATGGTGCTGAATTCTTTGACAAAGCGGCGATAAAATCCTGCAAGGCCAAGAAAACTCCGCGACTTGGGAGGCGTGGTGGGCGTGGGCCAACTCCATATCGCCTCCACCTTGGCCTATCAACCTCAATTCCTGTGGAGTCACAACATAGCCAAGAAAAGAGACTCGATCCGTGCAAAGGTGCACTTCTCAAGGTTACCAAACAAGCGTGCATCTCTCAAAGCATTAAAACAGCACGTAAGTGAGTCGAATGTTCATCCATGGACTTGCTATAAATCAAGATATCATCAAAGTAAGCGACCACAAATTTACCAATGAAAGGACGTAAAACCTCGTTCATTAATCTCATGAAAGTGCTAGGTGCATTAGTTAAACCAAAAGGCATGACTAACCACTCATACAAGCCGAACTTAGTTTTAAAAGCGTTTTCCATTCATCGCCAAGTTTCATTCTTATTTGGTGGTATCCACTACGCAAGTCAATCTTTGTGAAAATTATAGCACCACACAACTCATCAAGCATGTCGTCTAGCCTAGGAATAGGATGACGATACCGTATAATAATGTTGTTAATGGCTCTACAATCTACACACATACGCCAAGAACCATCTTTTTGGGAACCAAAAGAACAGAACAACACAAGGACTAAGGCTCTCACGTGACGTACCCACGGTCCAAAAGGTCTTGGACTTGGGCTGAATCTCCTTAGTCTCTTGGGATTGGTCTGTCGCCGACGGTTTGGCAAGCTCGCTCCAGAATCAAATCAATCGGTGCTCAATCCCTCGAATGGGTGGAAGTCACGGAGGTATCTCATCGGGAAAACATCTCTAAACTCCTGCAAAGGTTAGTGAGGCGAGGCAAAGTGCAAGGCATATTATCAAGAGAAAATAAAGCATCTTTGCACACAAAAGCATAGCATGTATCATTAACATCATCAATTGCAGCAAGGTCTGATTTTGTGGCAAGCATAACAGAATTTTTCAAATGGGTTACTTGCTGTTTTTCAGATTTATCATGTTCCTTTGGATCATTAGCAGAGCTCTCGCCCTATCGGCCTCTATAATTTCAGTGGGGTCAAAAGCGGTAAAGTAACTTTCTTTTCTTATGCATAAAAGTGTATGTGTTACTACTACCATGGTGTAAAGCATCATTATCAAATTCCCAAGGTCGACCCAATAAAAGAGAGCATGCTTGCATGGGAACCACATCACAATCAACATGATCAACATAAGCACCAATGGAAAAATGGACTCGGCATGTTTGCGTTACCTTAGCTTTTCGAGTCATTTAACCATTGAATATGGTATGGATGTGGATGCGGTCGCGTGGTCAAGCCAAGCTTCTTGACCAAATCAAAACTCACCAAGTTGTTGCAACTTCCTCCATCAATGATGACACGTGCCGCGGTTCTTCATTGCAAAGAAGGTCTGAAACAAATTATGGCGTTGAAGTTTATCGGGTTGTTGTACTGTGTGCCGAGGACTTGCTGCACAATGATGCTCCGTGGCGTCGCTGTGGGCGCCCACCAGGACGAGGTCGTCATCACCACCGCCATTGTCGTCCGTGGCGTGAGCAACATCATCATCCTCCTCGACATCCGAAGTCTGATGTAGCCTCCATCTTACGTGGCGATGTATGCCCGTTGGCTAGGGCAATTCTTACGCACATGACCAAGCTCATGGCGGTGGTGGCATCAGTATGCCGAGGAGCGCCCGTTGAAGCCACGGAAGAAGAACTCTTTCTTTGGACCCGCAAATAATTTTTGAAGAATCGCAAGGCGTGTCGTGGAAGGTGGCTTGGTGGCGCTGCTGCCATCTTGTTCACGGTGGTGGAGGAGAACGAAGCTTCAAGAAGAATTGGGCGTCCGTCGATGTAGTCGTTCGCGGGGTGTAGAAGGGTCGTCCGGTGCGTGCCTTAGTTGATTACGTGCGTCTCGCAATTCTTTTTCGCAAGCATAGCAAGGTGGAACAAGCGGTTGTGATAGTAAATTCTTTATAATCAACAATGTCCTGAATTTCACGCCGTAATCCCCCGTAGAAACGACAAATCTTATCCTCCGTGTCCTCAACAACCCCACAACGCACCATACCCTTTTGAAGCTCGGCATAATAGTCTTGAATGAACTATCACCTTGTTCTAAGCGCTGCAATTTTTTTCTCAATTCAAGTTTATATGAGGGAGGAACAAAACGATTACGCATAGCTTCTTTTAAGCGCTCCCATGTATCAGGTTGTAAGCGCATGGTACTTAGTTCATTCCACCAGATAATAGCAAAGTCCTTAAACTCACTAGTAGCTTGTCTAACTCTATGTTGCTCAGGAACTAAGTGAGAGTTAAACTTCTGCTCTACCGTCATCTCCCAATCAAGATATATTTCAGCATCATAAAGACCAGAAAAAGATGGAATGGTAAACTTGACTTTAGCAAAAGGGTCGTCGTTACCATGACGGTTCTGGTTATGGTTGCTGTGGAGGTTAAAACGAAGATCGGGTGGAGGGAATTTGTGGAATCTGGTGGCGGAAGCTCGGGAAAGGTGGGGGATGATGCGGTGTGATCACGAGACGTGATGGATGACGAAAACAGAGGGTTAACAGAGGGTGGGATATGGGTGGGAAAACAAAAACAGAGGGTGGAGGAAAACGCGAAGCGTGACGGCTAGGGTTTGAAGGGTGGTAGCGGACACAAAACACGATCTAAACCAGCAACACAACTCGACTAAGGACACAAACTCAACACTACGGACTCTGGAATCAACTTGTGCAAAGGCTAAACGAGATCTAGGACAGGAAACAACCTATGACTACAATTTTTTGTAGGGCTTTTCATGGACTCTAGGACTAAACCGAAAATAACAAAGGAGGGTAACTCGAACACGGAGGAACACCAAGCTCGATTACCACTTGATGGGAACGGGTCCCGATCTTCCAACAGGTTCGGTATGTTCGATTTGGTGGGCGCGACACAAATCGATCCGGCTTCCGAACGACACGTTCCAAACCCCGCAATCGCAGCACCACGTCTCCTCGGGTTATCAACCGTGCGCTGCCGGTTGACCTTGCCAGAAGGCTAGTCCTCGCTGCGAATCGAAGAACACAAGCAAGAACAAGGAAGAACACAACCAAATTGCAGATATATTGATGAAGCACTTTCGAAAATTGGGGTTTCACAAACCGATGACGGCGAAACTGTTCAAAGACAGAATTAATCTAAGCAAAACCCAACCCTAATGGTGGGGTGGCGGCTGTATATAAAGGAGTAAGGGCGTGCAAAACCCTGAACGCGTCCTTAATGGACTCCAACACGATACAAAGCGAGCGGCCCAAAAGACGGTGTCGCAGCACCCTGACAGATTCTGGACGTCCACTTGTTTCGACGATTCCCGTTGACTCAGAAGGAATTTTGATATGAGACCAGAGCCATTGGAAAGCTTATCTTCTCAGCATTCCATACATATGTGGAACGTCCAAAACGGAGTCCGGATGCGATCTGGGCGTCCGTTTTAGTGCGGCCTGGTCCTGGACTCCGAATTGGATTCGAAGTGGGCTTGAGTTGGACATCCAACATGATTCGACCACCCTTGCTGGACTCGTGCGCCTCGTAGCCCTTCTCCAAGTACTTCTTGATCCTCTCCATGGTTCCTAATCATAATTAAATCATTAGGTAGTAATCGATTCTCAAATTAACAAAAGAAGTACTTAGGAACGAGCTCACATGTAAATTCAATTGTCGGCGCGAGCTCTAGTGATTGGTCCTTGAATATCAAGTGAAGGAGTGTTGTGTATATCCGAAGAAGTGATGTCCTCATCATCCTCCCCCTCTTGAAGCGGAGTTGTCCTCAACTCAGTCTCATCTTCTTCTCCCAAGCATGGCTTCAAATCTGAAATGTTTAAGGTGGGACTAACCCCAAACTCGGGAGGCAACTCAAGTTTATATGCATTATCATTTATCTTCTCAACTATCTTAAAAGGACCAGCAGCTCTAGGCATCAATTTTGACTTTCTTAACTCAGGAAATCTATCCTTTCGCAAGTGCAACCAAACAAAATCACCGGTTCAAGTTTAACTTCCTTTCTACCTTTACTACCGGTAATCCTATATTTTCATTCATCTTTTCAATGTTTGCCTTAGTTGTCTCATGCATTTTGAGAATAAAATCAGCACGCTCCTTAGCATCATTATGAACTCTCTCACTAGTAGGCAAAGGTAAAATATCAATAGGGCACGGGATTGAATCCATACACTACACGAAAAGGACTTACCTTGGTGGTGGAGTGTTCCGCTCGATTATATGCGAACTCAACATGCGGCAAACACTCTTCCCATAGCTTCAAATTGTTCTTCAAAATAGCTCTCAACATGGTAGACAATGTGCGGTTCACCACCTCGGTTTGGCCATCGGTTTGTGGGTGACATGTCGTGAGAACAACAACTTTGTACCCAACTTGTTCCATAGAGTACGCCAAAAGTGACTCAAGAACTTGGCATCACGATCCGAAACAATAGTAGAAGGCATACCATGCAAACGAACTATCTCTTTGAAAAAGAGGTCGACAATATGAACGGCATCATCGGTTTTATGACATGGGATAAAGTGAGCCATCTTAGAAAAATGATCCACAACAACAAAATGCTATCTCTCCCCTCTTAGTCTGGGCAACCCTAAAACAAAGTCCATAGAAATATCGCCCACGGAATAGAAGGAGCAGGAAGTGGCATATATAAACCATGTGGATTCAAGCGAGACTTAGCTTTTGACATGTAGTGCAGCGAGCCACAAACCGCTCAACATCTCGCCTCATCTTTGGCCAAAAGAAGTGTGTGGTCGAACGTCCTCCGTCTTCTTAGCACCAAATGTCCCATCAAACCGCCTCCATGCGCCTCCTGCAACAACAAAAGACGAACGGATCCAAGCTGGAATGCATAGGCGGTTAGCTCTAAACAAAAACCATCATTGATCACGAATTTATTCCATGTTTGACCCTCTTTACAATGCAACAACACATCCTTAAAATCATCATCAAAAGCATATTGTTCTTTAATAGTTTCAAGACCAAAAATGCGATAATCAAGTTGAGACAACATGGTATAGCGTCGAGACAAAGCATCAGCAATCACATTATCCTTCCCTTTCTTGTGTTTAATGACATAAGGAAAAGATTCAATAAATTCAACCCACTTAGCATGTCTACGATTCAAATTGGTTTGACTACGAATATGCTTAAGTGATTCATGATCGGAATGAATGACAAATTCTTTAGGCCATAAATAGTGTTGCCACGTCTCTAAAGAACGAACAAGAGCATACAATTCTTTATCATCGTGGAATAATTAAGAACAGGACCATTCAATTTTTCGCTAAAGTAGGCAACATGTTTGCCTTCTTGCATCAAAACACCACCAATACCAATTCCGCTAGCATCACATTCGAGTTCAAAAGTCTTACCAAAATTGGAAGTTGGAGCAATGGTGCGTGCGTAAGCTTGTCCTTCAAAAGAATAAAGGACTCCTCTTGTGATGGCCCCAATGGAACACAACTCCTTCTTTGTCAACTCAATCAGCGGTGTCGCAATGGTGCTGAATTCTTTGACAAAGCGGCGATAAAATCCTGCAAGGCCAAGAAAACTCCGCGACTTGGGAGGCGTGGTGGGCGTGGGCCAACTCCATATCGCCTCCACCTTGGCCTATCAACCTCAATTCCTGTGGAGTCACAACATAGCCAAGAAAGAGACTCGATCCGTGCAAAGGTGCACTTCTCAAGGTTACCAAACAAGCGTGCATCTCTCAAAGCATTAAAAACAACACGTAAGTGAGTCGAATGTTCATCCATGGACTTGCTATAAATCAAGATATCATCAAAGTAGCGACCACAAATTTACCAATGAAAGGACGTAAAACCTCGTTCATTAATCTCATGAAAGTGCTAGGTGCATTAGTTAAACCAAAAGGCATGACTAACCACTCATACAAGCCGAACTTAGTTTTAAAAGTAGTTTTCCATTCATCGCCAAGTTTCATTCTTATTTGGTGGTATCCACTACGCAAGTCAATCTTTGTGAAAATTATAGCACCACACAACTCATCAAGCATGTCGTCTAGCCTAGGAATAGGATGACGATACCGTATAATAATGTTGTTAATGGCTCTACAATCTACACACATACGCCAAGAACCATCTTTTGGGAACCAAAAGAACAGAACAACACAAGGACTAAGGCTCTCACGTCGTACCCACGGTCCAAAAGGTCTTGGACTTGGCGCTGAATCTCCTTAGTCTCTTGGGATTGGTCTGTCGCGCGCGGTTTGGCAAGCTCGCTCAGGAATCAAATCAATCGGTGCTCAATCCCTCGAATGGGTGGAAGTCTGGAGGTATCTCATCGGGAAAACATCTCTAAACTCACGCAAAGGTTAGTGACAGGAGAGGCAAAGTGCAAGGCATATTATCAAGAGAAAATAAAGCATCTTTTCACACAAAAGCATAGCATGTATCATTAACATCATCAATTGCAGCAAGGTCTGATTTTGTGGCAAGCATAACAATTTTTCAAATGGGTTACTTGCTGTTTTCAGATTTATCATGTTCCTTTGGATCATTAGCGCAGCTCTCGCCCTATCGGCCTCTATAATTTCAGCTGGGGTCAAAAGCGTAAAGTAACTTTCTTTTCTTATGCATAAAAGTGTATGTGTTACTACTACCATGGTGTAAAGCATCATTATCAAATTCCCAAGGTCGACCCAATAAAGAGCATGCTTGCATGGGAACCACATCACAATCAACATGATCAACATAAGCACCAATGGAAAAAACTATCACCTTGTTCTAAGCGCTGCAAGCTTCTTGACCAAATCAAAACTCACCAAGTTGTTTTCCTTCTCAATTCAAAGAAGGTCTGAAACAAATTATGGCGTTATATACAGGGAGGAACACCCAAAGGTCGACCACGCCATAGCTTCATCCTTTAAGCTTGATGTAGCCTCCATCCCATGTATTCTTACGCACATGACCAAGCTCATGGCAGCGGTGGCCATATGTATGCGAGGGGCGGCCCGTTGAAGCCACGGAAGAAGAACTCTTTCTGGACCACGCAAAGAATTTTTGAAGAATACGCAAGGCGTGTCGCATGGTACTTAGTTCATTCCACGCAATTCTTTTCTACAAGCATAGATAATAGCAAAGTCCTTAAACTCACTAGTAGCTTGTCTAACTCTATGTTGCTCAATTCATGTTTATATAAGGGAGGAACTAAGTGATAGTTAAACGGGTTGTAGCGCTACTTAGTTCATTCCACGATAATCATCCTTAAACCCAATCAAGATATATTTCAGCATCATAAAGCATCACCAGAGAAAAAGATGGAATGGTAAACTTGACTTTAGCAAAGGGTCGTCGTTACCACGACGGTTACGGTTATGGTTCTTTGTGGAGGTTAAAACGAAGATCGGGTGGAGGAATTTGTGGAATCGGTGGCGAAGCTCGGGAAAGGTGGGGGATGATGCGGGTGATCACGAGACGTGATGGATGGCGAAAACAGAGGGTTAACAGAGGGTGGGATATGGGTGGGAAAACAAAAACAGAGGGTGGAGGAAAACGCGAAGCGTGACGGCTAGGGTTTGAAGGGTGGTAGCGGACACAAAACACGATCTAAACCAGCAACACAACTCGACTAAGGACACAAACTCAACACTACGGACTCTAGAATCAACTTGTGCAAAGGCTAAACGAGATCTAGGACAGGAAACAACCTATGACTACAATTTTTTTTGTAGGGCTTTTTCATGGACTCTAGGACGAAACCGAAAATAACAAAGGAGGGTAACTCGAACACGGAGGAACACCAAGCTCGATTACCACTTGATGGGAACGGGTCCCGATCTTCCAACAGGTTCGGGTATGTTCGATTTGGTGGAGGCGCGACACAAATCGATCCGGCGAACGACGACGTTCCAAACCCCGCAATCGCAGCACCGTCTCCTCAGGTTATCAACCGTGCGCTGCCCGGTTGACCTTGCCAAGAAGGCTAGTCCTCGCCTGCGAATCGAAGAACACAAGCAAGAACAAGGAAGAACACAACCAAATTGCAGATATATTGATGAAGCACTCGAAAATTGGGGTTTCACAAACCGATGACGGCGAAACTGTTCAAAGACAGAATTAATCTAAGCAAAACCCAACCCTAATGGTGGGGTGGCGGCTGTATATAAAGGAGTAAGGCGTGCAAAACCCTGAGCGCGTCCTTAATGGACTCCAACACGATACAAAGCCGAGCGGCCCAAAAGACGGTGTCGCAGCACCCTGACAGATTCTGGACGTCCACTTTTTCGACGATTCCTGTTGACTCAGAAGGAATTTTGATATGAGACCAGAGCCATTGGAAAGCTTATCTTCTCAGCTTTCCATACATATGTGGAACGTCCAAAACGGAGTCCGGATGCGATCTGGGCGTCCGTTTAGTGCGACCTGGTCCTGGACTCCGAATTGATTCGAAGTGGGCTTGAGTTGGACATCCAACATGATTCGACCACCCTTGCTGGACTCGTGCGCCTCGTAGCCCTTCTCCAAGTACTTCTTGATCCTCTCCATGGTTCCTAATCATAATTAAATCATTAGGTAGTAATCGATTCTCAAATGAACAAAAAGAAGTACTTAGGAACGAGCTCACATGTAAATTCAATTGTCGGGCGCGAGCTCTAGTGATTGGTCCTTGAATATCAAGTGGAGGAGTGTTGTGTATATCCGAAGAAGTGATGTCCTCATCAGACAGCCTCCTGGTTTCGAAAACCCCAAATACCCAAACAATGTCTTCAAGCTTTCCAAAGCATTGTATGGACTTAAGCAGGCCCCTAGAGCTTGGTATGAGAGGCTTAAGTCCTATCTGTTGAGTCATGGTTTCGAAATGGGTAAAATAGACAAGACATTGTTCATCCGCCGGCATGGCAATGATCTTCGTCGTCGGATCTATGTTGATGACATCATCTTTGGCGGATCCTCGCATGCTCTCGTTTCCCAGTTTTCCGATGTCATGAGCTCGGAGTTTGAGATGAGCATGATGGGCGAGTTGAGCTTTTTCCTTGGCTTCCAAATTAAGCAGACTCGGGAGGGTACCTTATTGTATCAAGGCAAGTACACTCGAGACCTCCTAAGACGCTTCGATATGAGTGATGGTAAGCCTGTGTCAACTCCGATGGCTTCTACAGCCGCACTTGACCCAGATGTGGACGGCGAGCCAGTTGATCAAAAGGAGTTCAGAAGTATGATTGGCTCTCTCTTGTACCTCACTGCCTCGAGACCGGACATACACTTCTCCGTGTGTCTTTGTGCTCGGTTTCAGGCTTCTCCTCGCGTATCTCACCGCCAGGCGGTGAAACACATCTTTCGGTACCTTCGAGCTACCATTGACTATGGTATCTGGTACTCTTCCTTCTCCTGTTTATCCCTTAGAGCCTATTCGGATGCAGATTTTGCCGGCTGTAGGATAGATAGGAAGAGCACCGGGCTGCCGGTTCATTGGCACTTCTCTCGTTTCACGGTCCTCGAGGAAGCGATCCGGTGTTGCACGCCCACCGCAGAGGCCGAGTACGTTCTTTGCGCCGATTCTTTGTAGCAGTGCTTTGGATAGTCTCGACTCTGCGGGATTTTGGGTTAGCTATCGACCGTGTTCCGCTCTTTTGCGATAACACGTCTGCGATTAGCATTGCTAAGAACCCAGTGCATCATTCTCGAACCAAGCATATTGATATCAGATATCACTTTCTTCGAGACCATGTGGAGAAGGGTGACATCGTGCTCCAGTTTGTGGAGAGTGACCACCAGTTGGCTGATATCTTTACCAAGCTTTTGGATAGCTCTAGGTTTTCAGCTCTGCGGGGAAGCTTGGGGTGGTTTGTCCTTATGGACTGTTGTGAGGGGGAGCTTGTGCTTTACTGCTTTATCATATTAACTATGCTTCTGTCTCCTTACTGTTGCATTGCATCTGCAGGTGCATTGGGTATTAGTCCTTCTAGCATAGGTTAGAGTGTGTCTCTTGCTGAGTTGCTTAGACTTCTTGCTCTTATCTTGTGCTTTCAGGATAGCTGTTTCTTATCTCACTAGGTTGAGCTCACTCACTTCTTGTAGGTTCTAGCGAGGGTTGGGCCACCCTCGGGTAGACAGGGTACGTGTTTGCTCTCTAGTGTGTGTTTTCCTGTCAGTTGATAGTCCTGGAGTCATATGGGGTAGATGAGAGTCAGTCTGAGCCATAGTTTCCTCTACATCTTATCTATGCTTTAAGGACTGCCTTCTTTGGTTTCTCTGCCAGCTTCTCGTTTTTATTGCTTTGGTTCAGGGGGAGTTCATTTGGGAACTTCTAGATCTTAATATTGACATAACTCAACTTGAACTAAAAGCTGCATCACATGTTGATGGGGAATTGGATTTTATTGCATGTCATTCTACATTGTAATATAATTACATGAAGCCTTGATTATTATCCATTGATGACATGTTTAAAATGCTTTACACCTTGCCATGACTTATGCTTATTTGCTATATTTATCATGACTTCATATGTGTAAACTAGCTTGTGCCATGATAAGTTAATTAAACTTGCTCAATTTGAACTGAAACTTGTCATGTTAGCACTCGAGATTAGTCTTTCTTGAGCTATCCTTTTATGATCCATGCCATGTCAAATAGGCTGAGTTGAGCGTTGAATCTCTATTGAGCCTTAGTTTGAGCTGTTTTAAGTCTCTTGATGATGCATAAGCTAGTACAATCTGTTAAAAAGCAAAAAGATCTCTTTTGTGCGAAAAAACTGATTTCACCAATTCTTTCTCATGAGACGGCTTGCCAGTGCACTAGGCGTGAACTCAGGGGGAGTTTTGGATGACGTAGACTATCTTCTTAAGCTTCTTGCTTGGAGTAGTCGCATAAGGCTTGAGATCTAGCACATGATAAAAATTTTGGTTGGAAACGACCATAAGTTTCAAAAGAAAATATGTCATTTGTGCTCAATTTGCTTAAGCTACTAAAAGAACCAAGTACTTGAACAAATGTTTCACTCTTGAGCATATAGCACTCTACTTGGACTCAATATTAGCTTCTTGGTTCCGCTTAGCTTAATTGACATGGCTTGCATCATCCTTGGATGTCTCTAGCTAGACTTTGCTTATTGATGACCTGACTTGTTCACAAATTGCACTACATTTCAGATTGTCATCTCTTTGGTTTAGCTGGCATATACATATCTTGTCATGATCTAGATAGCATATTTATGTGTTATGGCTTGATGTAATCCTTATGGTCATTTTGGATAATTCTCATGGCTCTAAATGCATAGGATAAACAAACTTCAGTCTTTTTTATCCAAAATGTGTTATATTCTCTCTCTTGCATCCTTGATGTGTTTATTGCCAAAAGGGGGAGAATATTGGAGAAAAAGTCTTTTGGGAGATGTTTCTAGAGCTTTGAAGAACAATTTGCTCTCTCTTGAGTTGCTCTAGCGATTCCTTCTGTCGACATGGTCATTTGCTTCATTCCCTTCTTTGGACCATGTTGGACTCTTCAAACCAAACTTTATGCCTTTTTCGGTGTTTGTCAATATACTCATCAAGGGGGAGATTGAGAGACCACGTGAGAGGTCCTCCCAGGTTGTGGTGAGTAATTGACAAAGTGTGCGGAAAGTTTGCGCTTTGGATCATTGTCTTTGCTCGAATTTTCGAACTACCGCAGGTGTGTTCGGTGGTACTACGGCCGTGATTCCTACCTGGAGAGCGGAACTACATTTGTCTTGTGAGAAAAACGATCGGTGCATAAAATTTGAGTTTGGTTTGGGTGGTTTGTGTAATTAGGGCATATGTTTATTCCATCATATCGAGCGGTGCTATGTGATGTGTTTCTTGTCTGTGTTGGCTGCGGGCCGAGGCGGAGTCGTGGCGAGACACGAGGTGACCGGACTAGGCGCAGGTGGCGCTGAGGTCAGAACGGTCGGGATGTGTCAAAGACGGCGGAGACTCGAGGTGGTTGCGAGGCTTGGACGACAAGGAGCGCGGAAGCTTCCCGGAAGGTGCAGGAGGGGCGAAATGGTCATTTCGCGAGGCTGCATAAGTGGGAGCGGGCTCCGTTCGGGTTTAGCCGGCGTAACGGGGTGGAGACCCGTTAGCCAAGGGCTATAAATAGAGGTGAGGGGCTGCATGACCCCTTAGGCATTCCAAGGGAATTAAGAGAGAGCTAGGGTTTGCTAGAGTCAAAAGAACCTTTGGAGAGGTTGTTTTGCTTTAGGCTTTAGTGGGTGAGAGTGGTTGTGGGCAGCAGGGCTTGCCTCCCATGTCCTCCCTCCTCTCTGTGTATGCCTCCCAAGAACTAGGGAGAGTTCTTGGTGATTTTGAGGATTGAGAGAGTGGAGATGAGTTGAGAGTCTTGTAATCCTTCTTCTTGTTCGAATGTGCATGCGTATCGGGACTCCCTTGTACTCATCTTTTGATTTGGAATGAAAATCTGAAGTTTTTCATTTGTTCGTGCTCTTTGTTCTTCGTTTCTCCTTTTTGGGCGATTTCTTGATTCTCTGATTTCCGTGTTGTTTCTTGCCCATAAGGTGTGAAATGGGTTGCTCTATGATGGGATAGTGCCTCAAGGTCATTTGATCAAGTTTTCCCAAGAGCAAATCAAGTTTAATCTCAGGGTTTCGGACTTGGGGTCTCTCTGTTTTTCATGACCCATTTCTAGGGTTTTGCCTTAAATCTTGTTTCCTTCTCTGTGATGGCTTGAATCTTGGCTTGTAGAAGTCCAGTAACTATTGCTAAGATATCTACAAAGCCTCTTGGCCAAAGGATCAGAGTTTGAATGGAATTTTGGATTTTTGGGCAACCCTCTGTATTTTTCGGGTTTTTGTCTCCCCTTTTGATTCTCTAGAGAAATCTTGAAATTGGTTCTTGGCTTATCCTTCTGGGAGTATTTTCTTGATATCCTCAAAGTTTCCCAAGCCAAGAATCCAAGAATCTTACGAATTTCTCAGATTCCCCTTTTTCTGCGCTTGTTGTTCTTGGTGCGGTACTACCTTTCCTCGAGAGGAACTACCGCTCAAAGGTACTACCGTAGTTTACACAGCGGTACTACCGCTAAAAGGTACTACCGCAGTTTACACAGCGGTAGTTCCGCTCAGAGGTACTACCGCTCGTATCTGCGGTACTACCGCTATCGCGAAACGACCCAGCATTTTTTTTACTCTCTGGATTTGATTTCTTTTCTCGATCTGTGACTTCCAGTGAGTTCTTTTCTGCTGTGTGAGTACTTGAGGGGAGGATTTTAATTTCTTAAAAGGCACCATTCACCCCCCCCTCTGTTGCCATTTCGGTCCTACATATAAATAAGACACGCGGAAGCGCGCGCACTCTATGGAGAATAAGTAAGACGCGGAGTCACAACTCCGCGCGTACTCTACGGAGTATAAATAAGACAGGCGGAGGCACGCCAGCTCCGCTGCCATCTTTTGAACGGTAGGGGATGGAGCACCGAGCGTCTACTTCGGCTATGCGCCAGCTCCGTTACTTCCATTTCGAAGGGTAGTGATAGGAATGGGGTCCCGATCTTCCAACAAGTTCTGGATAAGTTCGATTTGGTGGAGTCGCGACACAAATTGATCCGGCTTCCGAATAACACGTCCCGAACCCCGCAATCACAGCACCACGTCTCCTCAGGTTATCAACCGTGCGCAGCCCGGTTGACCTCACCAAGAAGGCTAATCCTTGCCTGCGAATCGAAGAACACAAGCAAGAACAAGGAAGATCACAACTGAATTGCAGATGTATTGATTTAGCACTCGAAAGTTAGGGTCTCGCAAACTGATGAACGGTGAAACTGTTCAAAGACAGAATTAATCTAAGCAAAATCCAACCCTAATGGTGGGGGTGGCGGCTGTATATAAAGGAGTAAGGGGCGTGCAAAACCCCTGGATGCGTCCTTAATGGACTCCAACACGATACAAAGCCGAATGACCCAAAACACGGTGGCGCAGCACCCTAATAGATTCTGAACGCTCAATTTTTTCGACGATTCCCGCTGACTCAGAAGGAATTTTGATATGGGACCAGATCCATTGGAAAGGTCGTCTTCTCAGCTTTCCATACATATGTGGAACGTCCACAACGGAGTCCGGATGCGATCTGGGCGTCTGTTTTAATGCGGCCTGGTCCTGGACTCCGAATTGGATTCGAGGTTGGATTGAGTTGGATATCCAACATGATTCGACCGCCCTTGCTGGCCTTGTGCGCCTCGTAGCCCTTCTCCAAGTACTTCCTGATCCTCTCCATGGTTCCTAATCATAATTAAATCATTAGGTAGCAATCGATTCTCAAATGAACAAAAAGAAGTACTTAGGAACGAGCTCACCTATAAATTCAATTGTCGGGCGCGAGCTCTAGTGATTGGTCCTTGAATATCAAGTGGAGGAGTGTTGTGTATATCCGAAGAAGTGATGTCCTCATCATCCTCCCCCTCTTGAAGCGGAGTTGTCCTCAACTTAGCCTCATCTTTTCTCCCAAGTATGGCTTCAAATCTGAAATGTTAAAGGTGGGACTAACCCCAAACTCGGGCGGTAACTCAAGTTTATATGCATTATCATTTATCTTCTCAACTATTTTAAAAGGACTAGCAGCTCTAGGCATCAATTTTGACTTTCTTAACTCAAGAAATCTATCATTTCGCAAGTGCAACCAAACAAAATCATCCGGTTCAAGTTTAACTTCCTTTCTACCTTTACTACCAGTAATCCTATATTTTTCATTCATCTTTTCAATGTTTGCCTTAGTAGTCTCATGCATTTTGATGATAAAATCAGCACGCTCCTTAGCATCATTATGAACTCTCTCACTAGTAGGCAAAGGTAAAATATCAATAGGGGCACGTGGATTGAATCCATACACTACCTGAAAAGGACTTACCTTGGTGGTTGAGTGTTCCGCTCGATTATATGCGAACTCAACATGCAGCAAACACTCTTCCCACAGCTTCAAATTGTTCTTCAAAACAGCTCTCAACATGGTAGACAATGTGCGGTTCACCACCTCGGTTTGGCCATCAGTTTGTGGGTGACATGTGGCAGAGAACAACAGCTTTGTACCCAACTTGTTCCATAGAGTACGCCAAAAGTGACTCAAGAACTTGGCATCACGATCTGAAACAATAGTAGAAGGCATACCATGCAAACGAACTATCTCTTTGAAAAAGAGGTCAGCAATATGAACGGCATCATCGGTTTTATGACATGGTATAAAGTGAGCCATCTTAGAAAAACGATCCACAACAACAAAAATGCTATCCCTCCCCCTCTTAGTCCTAGGCAATCCTAAAACAAAGTCCATAGAAATATCTGCCCACGGAATAGAAGGAACAGAAAGTGGCACATATAAACCATGTGGATTCAAGCGAGACTTAGCTTTTTGACATATAGTGCAGCGAGCCACAAACTGCTCAACATCTCGCCTCATCTTTGGCCAAAAGAAGTGTGTGGCCAGAGCGTCCTCCGTCTTCTTAGCACCAAAATGTCCCATCAAACCACCTCCATGCGCCTCCTACAATAACAAAAGACAAACGAATCCAACTGGAATGCATAGGCGGTTAACTCTAAACAAAAACCCATCATTGATCACGAATTTATTCCATGCTTGTCCCTCTTTACAATGCAACAACACATCCTTAAAATCAGCATCAAAAGCATATTGTTCTTTAATAGTTTCAAGACCAAAAATGCGACAATCAAGTTGAGACAACATGGTATAGCGTCGAGACAAAGCATCAGCAATCACATTATCCTTCCCTTTCTTGTGTTTAATGACATAAGGAAAAGATTCAATAAATTCAACCCACTTAGCATGTCTACGATTCAAATTGGTTTGACTTATGAATATGCTTAAGTGATTCATGATCGGAATGAATGACAAATTCTTTAGGCCATAAATAGTGTTGCCACTTCTCTAAAGAACGAACAAGAGCATATAATTCTTTATCATACGTGGAATAATTAAGAACAGGACCATTCAATTTTTCGCTAAAGTAGGCAACAGGTTTGCCTTCTTGCATCAAAACACCACCAATACCAATTCCGCTAGCATCACATTCAAGCTCAAAAGTCTTACCAAAATCCGGAAGTTGGAGCAATGGTTCGTGTGTAAGCTTGTCCTTCAAAAGATTAAAGGACTCCTCTTGTGGTGGTTCCCAATGGAACACAACTCCCTTCTTTGTCAACTCAATCAACGGTGTCGCAATGGTGCTGAATTCTTTGACAAAGCGGCGATAAAATCCTGCAAGGCCAAGAAAACTCCGCGACTTGGGAGGCGTGGTGGGCGTGGGCCAACTCCATATCGCCTCCACCTTGGCTCTATCAACCTCAATTCCTGTGGAGTCACAACATAGCCAAGAAAGAGACTCGATCCGTGCAAAGGTGCACTTCTCAAGGTTACCAAACAAACGTGCATCTCTCAAAGCATTAAAAATAGCACGTAAGTGAGTCGAATGTTCATCCATGGACTTACTATAAATCAAGATATCATCAAAGTAAACGACCACAAATTTGCCAATGAAAGGATGTAAAACATCGTTCATTAATCTCATGAAAGTGCTAGGTGCATTAGTTAAACCAAAAGGCATGACTAACCACTCATACAAGCCGAACTTAGTTTTAAAAGCAGTTTTCCATTCATCGCCAAGTTTCATTCTTATTTGGTGGTATCCACTATAAGTCAATCTTTGTGAAAATTATAGCACCACACAACTCATCAAGCATGTCGTCTAGCCTAGGAATAGGATGACGATACCTTATAGTAATGTTGTTAATGGCTCTACAATCTACACACATACGCCAAGAACCATCTTTTTTTGGAACCAAAAGAACAGGAACAACACAAGAACTAAGGCTCTCACGTACGTACCCATAGTCCAAAAGGTCTTGGACTTGGCGCTGAATCTCCTTAGTCTCTTCGAGATTGGACCTGTACGCTGCACGGTTTGGCAAGCTCGCTCCAGGGATCAAATCAATCTGGTGCTCAATCCCTCGAATGGGTGGAAGTCCTGGAGGTATCTCATTAGGGAAAATATCTCTAAACTCCCGCAAAGGTTAGTGACGGGAGGCGAGGCAAAGTGCAAGGCATATTATCAAGAGAAAATAAAGCATCTTTGCACACAAAAGCATAGCATGTATCATTAACAACATCAATTGCAGCAAGGTCTGATTTTGTGGCAAGCATAAAAAATTTTTTCTAATGGAGTACTTGCTGTTTTTCAGATTTATCATGTTCCTTTGGATCATTAGCAGCAGCAGCTCTCGCCCTATCGGCCTCTATAATCTCAGCTGGGGTCAAAGGCAGTAAAATAACTTTCTTTCCCTTATGCATAAAAGTGTATGTGTTACTACTACCATGGTGTAAAGCATCATTATCAAATTCCCAAGGTCAACCCAATAAAAGAGAGCATGCTTGCATGGGAACTACATCACAATCAACATGATCAACATAAGCACCAATGGAAAAATGGACTCAACATGTTTGCGTTACCTTAACTTTTCCAGAGTCATTTAACCATTGAATATGGTATGGATGTGGATGTGGTCGCGTGGTCAAGCCAAGCTTCTTGACCAAATCAGAACTCACCAACTTGTTGCAACTTCCCCCATCAATGATGACATGTGCACGCCGGTTCTTGATTGCAAAGAAGGTCTGAAACAAATTATGGCGTTGAAGTTTATCGGGTTGTTGTACCTGCGTGCTGAGGACTCGCTGCACAATGATGCTCCGTAGCGTCGCTGTGGACGCTCCACCAAGGACAAGGTCGTCATCACCACCGCCATTGTCATCCGAGGCAGCAGCAACATCGTTATCCTCCTCGACATCCGAAGTGCTGATGTAGCCTCCATCTTCTGTGGCGATGTATGCCCGTTGGCTAGGGCAATTCTTCCGCACATGACCAAGCCCATGGCAGCGGTGGTGGCGAATGCCGGAGGAGCGCCCGTTGAAGCCACGGAAGAAGAACTCTTGGCTGGACCCCGCAAAGAATTTTTGTAGAATCGCAAGGCGTGTCATGGAAGGTGGCTTGGTGGCACCGCTGCCATCTTGTTCACGGTGGTGGAGGAGAACGAAACTCAAGAAGACTTGGGCGGTCCGTCGATGTAGTCGTCGCGGCGTGTAGAAGGGTCGTCCGGTGCGTGCCTTAGTTGATTACGTAGTGCCCTCGCAATTCTTTTTCGCAAGCATAGCAAGGTGGAACAAGCGGTTGTGATGAGTAAATTCTTTATAATCAACAATATCCTGAATTTCACGCCGTAACCCCCCGTAGAAACGATAAATCTTATCCTCCGTGTCCTCAACAACCCCACAACGCACCATACCCTTTTGAAGCTCAAGATAATAGTCTTGAATGTAACTATCACCTTGTTCTAAGCGCTGCAATTTTTTCTCAATTCAAGTTTATATGAGGGAGGAACAAAACGACACGCATAGCTTCTTTTAACCGCTCCCATGTATCGGGTTGTAGCGCATGGTACTTAGTTCATTCCACCGATAATAGCAAAGTCCTTAAACTCACTAGTAGCTTGTCTAACTCTATGTTGCTCAGGAACTAAGTGAGAATTAAACTTCTGCTCTACCGTCATCTCCTAATCAAGATATATTTCAGCAACATAAAGACCAGAAAAAGATGGAATGGTAAACTTGACTTTAGCAAAAGGGTCATCGTTACCATGACGGTTCTGATTATTACCTCCCATACCATGTCGGTTTTGCTGAAGACGACGACGTAGTCGTGCATCTTGTGTCTCCCGCCGATCAATGTTGACATTTGCATCATACTCTGTGGCTTCATCATGATGATGGCCGTCATTGACAGGTGGCAGAGGTGCCTCCAATGTGTCCATCCGACCAGTGAGGTTAGCCATCCGCCGCTCCACCCGCTCAATGCCTTCGTGGTGTTCAACTGGGCAATGGCGGTGACGATGGTGTCCAATCTCGCGCCGAGATCAGTGAGTGAAGCGTTTTGTTTGTCGAGCGCAGCTTGTAGCTGTCCGCGACTAACACACTCGTTGAAATCGACCGGTGTCCCGTCCCCTTCGTCTCCTGCCATGATTAGTGGAAACACAGGAAAAACAAAAGGATTATCCCTATCAACTACAAAGGAAGGGCAGTGGGAATCTGCAAAGGAAGTAGCTTACCAAGCTCTTACAAGTGTTCTTACCAAAGCAATGCAAAGGATACCTGGAGAGTGTGATCCGGCGATTGGAAGGGTCAAAACTGTGCTATCCGGAAGTAGGTATATGGAGCTTGGAAGGCCAAATATATTTGTGGAACACAAAGCTATAACAGATAGTAATGCTGAATAAACGTCCAAAGCACTGGTCCTAGTTGCTGGTCTAAATGTGTCCTATAGCGGTATGATATGCGTAACAAGGAGTCAATAATGTAATAGTAAAGCAAAGACAAGAACAAGGATGGCGTGCAATGAAACTTAATTCAAGATAAGCACAAAACAAATGAAGCTCATCACCTAAAAGCGTGTTTCATCACGGTTTTTTGGCACTGGATAGCTTTTCATGAGACTATTCTAGGTGCCAAAATTTTTTTTTCTTTTTAATTTTTTGTATTTTTTCGCAAAGTAGAGCACAGGAATAGGAACCACACAAAGTTTCACGTCAATCTGATGTAAGGTGTGGCCTACAGAAAATGATGAATGTGCTAACAATTCGGTGGTGAAATTTCGGAGCTCGAGTACTTCACTTTCCAGGCCGAATTTCGGCAAAATAGATTCGGATGTAAAATTTAATTTCACCCAATTTCAAAAAAAAATCGCCTAATTTCGAGTCCGTATGCGGAAGTTGTGGCCGTTTGAAGTAGGGCCTCCGAGTTATGGTTTTTGTGGAGGCCAAAACGAAAATCGGGTAGAGGCAATTGGTGGCAATTAGGGGCGGAAGCTCGGGAAAAGGTGGGGGATGGTGCTGGGAGATCACGAGACGCGATGGATGACTCAAACAAAGGGTGGGATATGGGTGGGAAAACAAAAATTGACGGCTAGGGTTTGCATGAAAGGTAGCGGAAGCAAGACAATCCGGCTAGGGTTTGTATGAGAGGTAGCGGAAGCAAGACAACCCGAAACAAAACACGATCTAAACCAGCAACATAACTCGACTAAGGATACAAACTCAACACTACGGACTCTGGAATCAAATTGTGCAAAAGGCTAAACGAGATCTAGGACAGGAAATAACCTATGACTACAATTTTTGTAGGGCTTTTTCTTGGACTCTAGGATGAAAACGAAAACAACAAGGTGGGGTAAATTCGAACCTGGAGGAACACCTGAAGCTCTGATTACCACTTGATAGGAACGGGGTCCCAATCTTCCAATTGGTTCTGGATAAGTTCAATTTGGTGGAGTCGCGACACAAATCGATCCGGCTTCCGAACAACACCTCCCGAACCCCGCAATCGCAGCACCACGTCTCCTCAGGTTATCAACCGTGCGCAGCCCGGTTGACCTCGCCAAGAAGGTTAATCCTCGCCTGCGAATCGAAGAACACAAGCAAGAACAAGGAAGATCATAATTAAATTGCAGATGTATTGATTTAGCACTCGAAAGTTGGGATCTCACAAACCGATGAACGGTGAAACTGTTCAAAGACAGAATTAATCTAAGCAAAATCCAACCCTAATGGTGGGGGTGGCGGCTGTATATAAAGGAGTAAGGGGCGTGCAAAACCCCTGGACGCATCCTTAATGGACTCCAACACGATACAAAGCCGAACGGCCCAAAAGACGGTGGCGCAGCACCCTGATAGATTCTGAATGCTCAATTGTTTCAATGATTCCCGTTGACTCAGAAGGAATTTTGATATGGGACCAGAGCCATTGGAAAGGCCGTCTTCTCAGCTTTCTATACATATGTGGAACGTCCAAAACGGAGTCCGGATGCGATCTGGGCGTCTGTTTTAGTGCGGCCTGGTCCTGGACTCCGAATTGGATTCGAAGTCGGATTGAGTTGGATATCCAACATGATTCGACCGCCCTTGCTGGCCTTGTGCGCCTCGTAGCCCTTCTCCAAGTACTTCCTGATCCTCTCCATGGTTCCTAATCATAATTAAATCATTAGGTAGCAATCGATTCTCAAATGAACAAAAAGAAGTACTTAGGAACGAGCTCACCTGTAAATTCAATTATCGGGCGCGAGCTCTAGTGATTGGTCCTTGAATATCAAGTGGAGGAGTGTTGTGTATATTCGAAGAAGTGATATCCTCATCAGGTAGGGGACGGAGCGCTCGAGCATCTACTTCGGTAATGCGCCAGCTCCGCTGCCATCATTTCGAAGGGTTGGGGGCAGAGCGCCCGAGCGTCTACTTCGGCTATGCACCAGCTCCGCTGCCACCATTTCGAAGGATAGGGGACGGAGCGCTTGAGCATCTACTTCGGCTAGGTGCCAGCTCCACTGCCACCATTTCGAAGGGTAGGGGACGAAGCGCTCGAGTGTCTACTTCGGCTAGGCGCCAGCTCCGCTCCACCATTTCGAAGGGTAGGGGACAGAGCGCTCGAGCATCTACTTCGGCTAGGCGCCAGCTCTACCGCCACTATTTCGAAGGGTGCGGGACGGAGCGCTCGAGCGTCTACTTCAGTTAGTCGCCATCTCCGCCGCCGCCACTTCGAGGGCTAGGGGACGGGTGCAAAGTCCTACGAGTTCCTACGAGATCCTACGAGTTGGTCAGACACAAGCGCGATCATGAAAAGCGATAGGCACACGTACTCCAACCAAGGTCTTTATTGCACTCGTAAAAGAATGTTTGCAAGGACAGTCGGCAATGACATTTGCCTAGAGCTAATGTTTACGAGCGCCCTCGAGTACTTCGGGTCGCTACTCGTCTGAATCAACCTTAATATACTCTCGAGGCTTACCCACCGAAGACCAGCCCACCCAAAACTTCAGCGAGTCCATGGCCTATCCCCAATGACGAAGATGTCATTGGGTCACGCGGTCAGAGGCTAGCAATCAGCCCCTATCAAGCAGTTGCCCGAAGCAAAGACAGTACAAGTAATCAAAATACAGGCATAACTTCCACTTTATTCATAAAGAGGGAGCCCATAGGGCGCCAGCCTACAAAAAGAGTGTATGCATCACAACGCACGCCTACACACTGGGACCCCGACATCACACCTGCGGGTCCGCACCATGCCCCAGGACGGCGGCACCGCCTTCGTTGCACCGTGGGACTTCGTCAAGCCATTGTCCGAAGTTCCCCTTGCCGTGCAGGCTCCGTCGCAGTGCTACTTTTGCCGTGGCCTCCCCGACGTATCCCCAGATCCGGTCGTGGAAGGCCCAGGCTATCTCGCAGACGGCGTGGACGGCACCTGACATCACCCTGACTCCAGCTGGCATCTCCAGCTAGGGGTCGGTCAGCTCATCGATGTGCTGGCAGCCTTGGTGCTGAAGCAGCGCGAAGGCTAGGCGCAAAGTCATGAAGGAGCAGTGGTTACCAAAGGCCTTAGCGGCGTTGAGGGCAAGGCTGGAAGCTTCCTCGATTCGACAAAGTGTCCGCGTAGGTTTTTGGGACTAAAGGCACGAGGCGGCACGTCGACGGAGAGGTCTTCAAGGGCGCCTTCCAGAACCAGCATGGCGTCCCACACTGCCACCGAGGCTTCGCCCAGAGCCGGTCCTTTCCCCTAGAGCCGCGGCGAGGCAGCCCTTCTCCTCCTCCAGCGCGGCGAGTTGTTGGAGCAATATGTCGTGCTTCTCAGTAGCCGCACGCTGCGCCTCCGCCGCGAGCACTCGGGCGTCCGAGATCGCCTTCGCGCCCTCCGTCTCAAGGAACTGGATGCACTCATCCTTGATGGAGTGGGCCTCTTCGGCTGTACACAGGGCCTCTTCAGCAGCGCGCAGCCGGTCTTCTAGCATCCCCCGCTCGCGGGCGCGTGCCGCCTACAAGGCTCGAGCAAGGGCGACGGTCTGTACAACGCACTCGTTAGCAAACACCGAGCCGACGACACACATTACCGAAGTCAAGCACTCACCCTCATCTCCGAGGCCTCTAGCGCGCCTTCCAGGAGCTCTGACCCAGATGTCAGCAGTGCCTGGTAATCCAGGTCGATGACCGCATTGTCCGCGGCCCCCTACCAAGCCCGTAGCATCTCCGACCGAGGGACAAAGTCTGCCAACGTTGGTCGTATGGCCTCCGTGGCGACAAGTTTGTAACATCCCGAAATTTGGTTATTTAAAAAACTTGGAATTTTGAAATCTTTTCCTGCATTTTGTTGGCATTTAAATTTCTTTTGAATGACTAGTTGAAATCTTTTTGAGATTTGTGGCATACAAATTAAATTTCAAAGAGTAACCCCAAATGCAAATAATAGGAAACTAGAATTTTAAATACGAATCTGAAAAGATGATCCGGAGTAAGAGACAAGGAACCCGATTTAAAATGTAAAATCTCATGTTTGGGAATAATGACATAAAGAGCAATAAAAGAAATAAAGTATATATATGTATGTGCACATATAACCTAAATAATAATAATAGAAACTCTTTTAATAGCTAAAATTTAAAAGCTTAATTTTTAAATGTCATGTAAGAATTGAAATTTATAATCATAAATGTGGAAAAAGAAATTCAAAATTTAATCTAGAAAATCAAAACAATGTTTTGATTTAGCCTTCATTTTTCCTTTTTTCCCCCAATTTCCTTTTTCCGTTTCTCTTCCATGTGGGCCCCTCCTTTTCTTTCCTTCTTTTTCCTTTCCCCCTTTTTCTCCCTCTGGCCAATGGGCCCGGCCCCCTCCCCAGCGCGCAGCGCCTGCCTCCTCCTTCTTTTCCCCGCGCGCGCCCGGACCCCCCATCCTTTTTCTCCCGCAACGCCGCCCCCTTCTTCTCCTGTCCGGCGCACCCGCCGCGCCAGTGTCCCCGCCTCCTCTCTCAGCAGTGTCGACGCCGACCGCCTCCCGCCATCGCCGCCCGACAAGCTCGGCAGGCGCCCAGCCTCTCTCGTGGCCACCGCCTTGTCGGGTATAAGAGCCGAGACTCCCAACCGCACCGCAACACCCCATACTTCCTACCACAGCAAGCAATTGGGCTCCCATTGTCCATAGCTCGCCGACACCGTGAGCTCACTCCCGGCCTCCCCCAACCTCCCCGTGGACCGTACCTCGCCAGCACCGGAGCTCCTCCCGAGTCGCCGCCACCGCACGCCGGCCACCTCGCCTCCTCCCTCACGCAAACCGCCTGGTAGGTTCTCGTGTCTCACTCCGCTCATACTCCCCTACTCCTCCCTTTCCTCCTCCGCCGCCATTAACGACCTCCCACCGCTCGCTCTGCACCACCGCCGCCCGCCACCTCGCCCCTTGGCCGAGCCGCCAACCCTGTGGGCTTCCTTCCCTCTGTGGGGTCCCATTTAGCGGCCGTGGCACCTCCCGGCCACCCCCACCGGCGACGCCACCGCCTCTCCGCCCCGGACCGCCTCGCCGGCACCCCCCCCCTCGCCACCTCAAGGGTAAAATCAACCCATATGGGTTGAGAGGCGCCATGACCCTCACCGCTAGCAGCGCAAATTCCTTTCCCCAGGGCTCCTCTCTGCTGCTTGAGCCCCCGCCACGCAGTCACCGAGGTTGAGCCCATTTTCTTTATTCCCGATCGACAGTGGGCCTCACTGTCCGACCGCCCGTGCGCGCGTTCACCGACGACCGGGTCCCACTTGTCACCGCGGAGGAGAGGAAGCCACTACTAGCGGGCCCACTTTGTCGGCCTGTGTGAAGAAGGCGTTGCTGGCCCCACGTGTCGCCCCCGTGACGCGCGTCCGGTGACATTGGGCCCCACATGTTAGGTTTTGTTATTTTATATTTTTATTAAACCGAAGGCTTTAAATGAGTATAACTTATTCATTTTAACTCCAAATTGAATGAAACAAGTTTCTAAATTCATTTAAATTCAAGATCTGTCCAATGGAACCAAAATTTATAATTTTGAAGCTCATTTGAAATTTGAAAATAATTTAGAAAAACTAATAAATTTAAATAGGTTATAAATAAGATTATTGAAAGATTTAAATTTAGATTAGACCATATATGGCTAATTAAAGTGGTTTGAGCAATCATCTAAAAAGGGTTAATTATTAAATTTGAAGTAAATAAATATGATTTAGTTAAATATTCACACCTAATAAAGATTGCTCTTAACTATAAACAACTATGCCCTAACATCTAGCAAGCCACCATTAGATAAATCCCAGTGGTAGATTTAATTAAAATAGCAATATTAAAAGATGACCTGTATGATAAACCTTGCCTAGGTGAAACACACTTAAAACTAAGAATTGTATACGTTACTTAAATACAACGTATGTCCTAAAGTATAACGCCGACAAAATAATGTTGCACTAATCTCGACCTTGAATCATGAGTCTAGCGACTCATGGAACTTCCTAAATAAATATACAAATAATAAAAGAGATTATTAATAAAAGACCGAGTCATTATATTCTCCCACCAACCTTGTTTCAACCCACCCGAATCGATTATTAACTCACAACCAAAACTAAATCAAGATGGTTTGGATTTATTTTTGATCTTTTGAGTTATTTGTATTTATTTGGATTCAGTTGCTTAGCACGTAATTAGAATCGGGAGTTGTGAAGATTCAACGAATCAAAGCGTGGACAAGAAGCGAAGTGAAGATAAAGACCGAAAGCTCCAGAGAGGGCATTGTGTGAGCTCAAGACCGCGGTAAACCGCGCCAGGCGAGTCAATACTTTAATCATGTTGAACCTACTTTTCTGCAAATTACTTTGGTTGAAATTACCAAACTGCATGCGATTAATTTATATGCAAATACATGTTTAATTTAAGATCCTAGTTATATGACCATATTTACCTTGACTGATATTACACCCTCCTTGAATACTTGATTATGTGAACCTTGTCTCCCTAGCAAAATTATAATAGTAACCTTTCGAAAATAAGTCCGTAACCATATGCCATGCTTAGTATTGCTTAGACATTCATGGGCGTGAGAACGCCCAAGCATCACTTTCAAACATATGAGAATTTGGTTGGGCAGTCATTGAGATGATGACTGGTATCTGTTGGTATGCATATTTTATGTGCCTAAAAATCCCACATGCTTAACTATCTAGGCGGATGGATGGGGTGGGAGTGTTTGAGTGGTGCCGTGATAGCACAAGGGGATTGTGGTAGAACCGCCCAGATAACCGCTAAGGACTGAATCTTGTGATGACCTCCCAAGGTACAACAGTACAACCATATGCTGGTAAAGTGTAGGCAGGGCTAACTAATTTGCATGGCTCTAGTGTGGTTACGTGAAGGTATGAACACGAGCAAAGGGATGGATGGTCTCATCCCCGCCTTTGCCCGTGATGGCTCACGAGGGACCCTTCTCGACGGATGGTCGCATACTACAGAAGATAGACCTTAGCGGGCGTAACCACAAGTAGGATTATACATTGTAACAGTCCTGTGATAGTCTACTCAACTGCATGGCTAAGGAATCATGTGGGGCAATGAGCAGACCTATCTCTTGTGGGTAAAGTGTACAAACTCTACAGAGTCAAAACTATTCGAATAGTCGTGCCCACGGTCAAGGGCGGACATGGGAACTTAACTAGATATAGTTCTGTTTCAAAAACTTTGTGGGTGGAAATGGAAAAGTGGAGGGCAGAGAAAGGCCCTTATTGGAATTGTCCTGGGTGTCGTCCCAGTGGTAATGTAAGCGATTATAACGCTGAAAAGTTAAGCATATGATGCAGAGACTATGGAAATGGTGGATGGAATCTGGATCGTTACTACTATTGCATGTTCACATTATGTCTTTGTTCAAATGGCTAAGTCTCAGGATGTTTTTATGTATTACATTTCAAAAGCAATTGATGGCGATGCTTCTCCTAAAATAAAATGCTGGGAAAAATAAATAGGGCCGTAATACAAGAAAACGACTGTTGGGGTAAAAACCTGACAATGCTTGGTGGATTTGTGTCGATTATAAATAAGGGAATAGTAGGAAGGAGTTTAGGAGAAGTAAATTGGTGGAGTCTAACTGAATAGATAGGCTAGATAGATGATTTTAATGATCTCGAAAGATTAGAAAGGTGTAAAGGTAATTACTGGAGTTAATGGGATTAATAGGATTTGGTCTAGATGGATGAATGGAATATGTGGAGATATGGAGATATGAGAATTGGAAGGTAAAGTTGATTCAATCTTGGTGGAGTAACACCGATGAATTAGTGAGAGATAGATAGTGGAAAGTAAGGATTAATTATGGACCAAGTAAATTACGGAGTTGGATCATTAACCAAAGGATTGAATTGACAGAATATTCTGATACAAATGATTTCGGTGGTTCAAAAAGTAATCATGTTAGAGAATTATTAGAATTCAGAAGTGAAGAATTGTTGTTTAGCGATTGCAGACCGGATTATTAGGAATCTGGAACATATAGGTATTGGTGGATTTGAATAGATGGATATATATATAGAGAATATATGATCGGTGGATTAACTAAATGATGTCACCCGTTGTTTGGAGTCTTAGACAGCAATCAGTAAAAAAAATGTGTCTTTGGTGGATTAAGTCAATTATGGCAGTCGCCGTGTGGAGTCCTAGGTTGCAACTATAATACTAGGGTTCAGCATTGACAATGCTACCAAAAAGAGAAGCTGCTGGCAAACAAAACTGTTGGTGATATGCCCTAGAGGCAACATGGAGATGTTGAATATATCACATACAATGTTTATGATACATTGCTTTGTTCCTTGAAATAGACATTATCATTATTGATCAATGAGTATGTGACTTATTCATGAGACTCTTAATGCCAAAATGTTGCTATTTCTAAATGATCCCTGATTATATTTCATATGAGGAACAAATATGATTCAAAGATCAGCATATGTATTGATTGATGATCATGTCTCATGGATCATGGTATGGAGATACCAAATCAATAATATGGACATGTGTTAGTGAACATATGTTGGATAGACCCGCCATGAGACACTGCAGAGATTCCATGTGTCATCAGTTGGTCTCAAGTAGTGTTTATGTGCAATCCTTAGACTTAAGATCATCATGGTTCCCAGCATGCGTAGTAGCTTACTTTGGGACTACTAAACACTACTCCGTAACTGGGTAGTCATAAAAGTAGTCTTTGGGTTTGCCATGAAACATGTAGTGGGATGTGAATGATCAAGATAGAATTTGCCCTCCTTATGGGAGAGATAACTCTGGGCCCCTCGATGTAATGGATTATGAAAGTGCATGGCCATGCCAAGGTGATTGAGGAGTCAATCACGAGTTTATAATCCATCACGTAATCGAGAGAGTGATTGAGCTATTAAGAGGATGACACAGTCTCGCCTTGAGCTTAATCTATATCGTGAGGCAAAGGGATTAGTACATGAGAACATTACGTGTTCACCGATATGATCTTTACGTATACATTGGGGTTAATATGTCTTACTAGAGACCGCTATTAATGTGGTGACCGAAAGGTGTTTCGGTCGCGACCAAGTATACGTGAACCTGCTGTGGTCGCACACTTAACGGGTTGGAACACTAATTCGAATGTGATTCGGATATGGGCTCAATTCGGATAGAGATCCGGATAGACTCCTATTGGGCCTCGGTCCACGAGGCCAAGTGAGGAGGTCTATATATGGAGGCGAGGGCCGAGGGATGCATCCGATAATCCCGAGCTAAACCACGCCGCCACCTCCCGAGCCAAACCCTAGTCGCTCATGAGTCCGGTACACTCGCGATCGGCGTTCCAGCCCCGGACGTGTGGATACCGGTGGAGGCGCTGCTCGTTGCGGCGTTGATCGGCATCAACAACCTACAGATTGGATCTGCTCGGACATGTGGTTGATCGCGTGGAGGAGACGATCGGTTCGGGACGATCGACTACTTCCACTACTACCTCGACGCGCGTGGTTGGATCGGCTTCTCCAACTCTTCTTCATTGCGCTGCTGGCGTCTAGTGGTAACGATCCATGATCCCTCCTTAAGCATGATGTCCTTGTGTGCGCGGTAGAAAAGTTTTGTTTTCTGCTATCGTAGCCTTCGCGCAATCCATTCAAAATAACGCGAGCCTTTCCTTTGATAAGCCTTGCATACTATTTAATTGCATTCTGTGTATTGGCTCGCGGAGCACGGTGGTTAGTGTGCTCACTCTCGCTCTCACAACAAATCCAGAGTCAAGGAATCAAATCACTATGCCTCATCAACACTACAGTTCATGACCGCCGTTGCGTACACGCATAGATTGTTATAGAAACACATTCATGTCAGGGCGGTAGAATACGTTCTACGCTTAACTTGTTTTTGCAGGGAATGATGTGAATGGTATGGCATAGATGCATATGTGATGCATGTGTGTTTTGGCGGCTGTGTGTCGATTAATCACAGTAGGGTTAAGGTTCTTTAATTGTATAACGACCTGCGTGTCGACTTGTGATGCTTGAGCTCCTCATGTAATTCATTTGCTACCTATTAGTTGTAATAGTTTAGTTCTTTGCTATGGAGGCTTCAAGCATGATGACAAAGAGGACAAGAAGTGTGGCGAAGAATATCACCGTGGAACCATGGCGATGGCGACCACTACGATACAAAATGACATACCATTCACAGTATAATGTGATTATATGCATGTGATGTTTATTTCTTGTCATACTATTCTTTCATGCCATACCTATAGAGGGTGTGTTTTCATGATAGAATAGCTTCTCTCAAGAAAATTAAGAATTTGTTTTGATGCCCTTCAATTGTTTGCGCCTATAAGAATCATGATCATTGTTTGGTAGGTCTCGCCAAAGCAGTACCATCAACTATCTTGATCTAATAGGGTGGATGTCGGACATCCACATGCATAGTATTGGTTTACTTGACAAGGCTATCAAATTGGATTTGGGCCTTGGGGCATGGTGTTGGGAGCCGGGCATTGGATGCCACCCAACAAACAAGAGTCACATAAGATGTGATTAGCAAGTGTTGCTTACCCACGTCACTAGGTTTCTAGCGGTGATGCCAAAGCTCACTAGAACTTAGATGAACATGGATCTTGACCACTATATGTCGTTAGAGGGAAGACGATTACAAAACATATAGTGGGAGTATCTTTGTTAAATTGTTTAATGGAAGATCAAACATGAACATAGTGCTAAACTTTGCATATTCTTTGTTGTAGATCATGTCGCCTAATGCCGCATCCAGCTTCTTTTAATTTGCGATCTATTCTTGAGAAAGAAAAACTCAATGGAACAAACTTTTTGGATTGGTATCGCAACTTGAGAATTGTTCTCAAGCAAGAGCGCAAGGAGTATGTCCTTGAGTCTCCTTATCCCGATGACTTGCCCGATAATGCTACCGTGGTCGCACGGAAAGCTTATGAGAAGCAAACAAATGATTACCTTGATGTGAGCTGTCTCATGCTTGCCACAATGTCTCTCGAGCTTCGAAGCAATATGAGAACACGATGCCTACAATATCATTGTAGGGTTGCGTGGTATGTTTGAGAACCAAGCAAGGGCCGAGAGGTTCAACACTTCAAAGTCCTTGTTTGCGTGCGGAGCTTGCGAGAAGGGAACCCGTCGACCCTCATGTGATTAAGATGATTGGCTACATTGAGAGTCTGGAAAAGCTTGGTTTCCCCTTAGCCAAGAGTTGGCTACTGATGTGATTCTTCAGTCGCTCCCCTCGAGCTTTGAGCCATTCATTCTGAACTATCACATGAACAACATGGACAAGACCTTGGCCGAGTTGCATGGGATGCTAAAATCAGCCGAGGAAAGCATTAAGAAAAGCAGCCATCATGTGATGATGATGCAGAAAGGCAAGGGCAAGCTGATGAGGACATCACTTCTTCGGATACACACAACATTCCTCCACTTGATATTCAAGGACCAATCACTAGAGCTCATACCGACAATTGAATTTAGAGGTGAGCTCGTTCCTAAGTACTTCTTTTGGTTCATTTGAGAATCGATTGCTACCTAATGATTTAATTATGATTAGGAACCATGGAGAGGATCAAGAAGTACTTGGAGAAGGGCTACGAGGCGCACAAGTCCAGCAAGGGCGGACGAATCATGTTGGGTGTCCAACTCAAACCGACTTCGAATCCAATTCGGAGTCCAGGACCAGGCTGCACTAAAATGGACGTCCAGATCGCATCCGGACTCCGTTTTGGACGTTCCACATATGTATGGAAAGCTGAGAAGATAACCTTTCCAATGGCTCTAGTCTCATATCAAAATTCCTTCTGAGTCAACGGGAATCGTCGAAACAAGTGGACGTCCAGAATCTATCAGGGTGCTGCGACACCGCCTTTTGGGCCGCTCGCTTTGTATTGTGTTGGAGTCCATTAAGGACGCGTCCAGGGTTTTGCACGCCCTTACTCCTTTATATACAGCCGCCACCCCCACCATTAGGGTTGGATTTTGCTTAGATTAATTCTGTCTTTGAACAGTTTCGCCGTCATCGGTTTGTGAAACCCCAATTTTCGAGTGCTTCATCAATATATCTGCAATTTGATTGTGTTCTTCCTTGTTCTTGCTTGTGTTCTTCGATTCGCAGGTGGGGATTAGCCTTCTTGGCAAGGTCAACCGGACAGCGCACGGTTGATAACCCGAGGAGACGTGGTGCTGCGATTGCGGGGTTCGAACGTGTCGCTCGAAGTCGGATCGATTTGTGTCGCGCCCCACCAAAATCGAACTTATCCAACTGTTGGAAGATCGGGACCCGCTCCCATCAAGTGGTAATCGAGCTTGGTGTTCCTCCGTGTTCGAGTTTACCCATCTTGTTGTTTTCGATTTCATCCTAGAGTCCAAGAAAAGCCCTAAAAATTGTAGTGATAGGTTGTTTCGTCCTAGATCGTGTTTAGCCTTTTGCACAATTTGGTTCCAGTCCGTAGTGTTGAGTTTGTGTCCTTAGTCGAGTTGTGTTGTTGGTTTAGATCGTGTTTTGTTTCGGGTTGTTTTGCTTCCGCTACCTTTCATACAAACCCTAGCCATCAATTTTGTTTTCCCACCCATATCCCACCCTCTGCTTGAGTCACCCATCGCATCTCGTGATCTCCCGAACCATCACCCACCTTTCCCGAGCTTCCGCCCCAATTCCACCAATTTACTCGCCCGATTTTCGTTTGGCCTCCACACAAACCATAACTCAAGACCTTACTTCAAACGGCCATAACTTTCTCATACGGACTCGAAATCAGCGATTTTTTTTGAAGTTGGGTGAAATTAAATTTTACAACGTCGGTTTCGCGAATTTATCTTGCCCAAATTCGGCCCGAAAGCGTAGTACTCGACTCAAATTTCATCACCGACCTTTTAGCACATTCATCATTTTCGTAGGCCACACCTTATATCGATTGA